>CAIGRH010207532.1:0-11194 GCA_903798295.1 Fraxinus nigra | reverse complement strand
GCGTTATTTACAATTGTTTGCATACAAAAACCCCCCAATCATTGTACGGAGCATAAAATATTGAATTACACACTCTTCGTGGGATCGACCCTTACTTCCACTACTACATTAGTTTTAGAGGTTTAAAGACTATTTTTGGATGCCTACGACAGCACACCACATACATCAAAGGGAAAACAACCGAGCATCTTGACCTGCTTGAGGAAGTAAGGGAGCAAGCATCTATAAAGGCCGCAAGCTATCAGAACAGAACAACCAAACACTTCAACACCAGGGTCAAAACAAGGAGATTTAAAGTTGGAGATCTAGTGCTCCGAAATTCTACAGCCGCTAGTCACCCACCGAGCAAGTTAGGACCCTCATGGGAAGGACCTTACGAAGTCATACGAAAAGTAAGAGAGGGAGCATACAGTTTGAGGGACACCTCTGGGAAGCCGCTCCCAAGGCCATGGAACACAGAAAACTTAAAGGTCTACTACAACTAGTTGGTCGTGGAGAGCCTAATTTGTTTTAAGTTTTTACAGCTAGTTTTTCCTTTTATTGCGTGCCCAAGTGCTTTTAATTTCTAGATATGGTCTATATGCCGTGTAACATTCGTTATTTTAGAACACTTAAGTCCATTACGACAATAAGTTGTCCTAATAGTACCAAGTTCTAGGCCCAATCTTGACCTGTAACAATTCAAAAATCACCCCTGATGAAAATATGCTAAGGTCGAGATCGAGCCCAAAGATATGTATGGCACGAGCTACTTGGCAAAAAACCAGCCAGGTAACACACTCGAGCTCATTACAGAACGTGACTCGAGCTACTTGGCCAAAAATAAGCCAAGTAACACGCTCGAGTTTACAATTTGACTCGAGCTACTTGGTAAAAAATCAGCAAAGGTTATGATCGAGTTTGTTACAGAACGTGACTCAAGCTACTTGCCCAAAAATTAGCCAAGTAACACGCTCGAGCTCATTCAAGAACGTGACTCGAGCTACTTGGCCAAAAATTAGACAAGTGACACGCTCGAGCTCACAATTTGACTCGAGCTACTTGGTAAAAAATCAGCCAAGTTTACACTCGAGCTCGTTACACAATGTGACTCGAGCTACTTGGCTAGAAATTAGCCAAGCACAATTTGACTCGAGCTACTTGGCAAAAAACCAGCTAAGTAACACGCTCGAGCTCNGACTCGAGCTACTTGGTAAAAAATCAGCAAAGGTTATGATCGAGTTTGTTACAGAACGTGACTCAAGCTACTTGCCCAAAAATTAGCCAAGTAACACGCTCGAGCTCATTCAAGAACGTGACTCGAGCTACTTGGCCAAAAATTAGACAAGTGACACGCTCGAGCTCACAATTTGACTCGAGCTACTTGGTAAAAAATCAGCCAAGTTTACACTCGAGCTCGTTACACAATGTGACTCGAGCTACTTGGCTAGAAATTAGCCAAGCACAATTTGACTCGAGCTACTTGGCAAAAAACCAGCTAAGTAACACGCTCGAGCTCATTACAGAACGTGACTCGAGCTACTTGGAAAAAAATCAACCGAGTAAGACGCTCAAGCTCGTTACAGAACGTGACTCGAGCTACTTGGCCAAAAATCAGTCAAGTAACACGTTCGAGCTCACAATTTGACTCGAGCTACTTGGCAAAAAATTAGCCAAGGTTACGCTCGAGCTCGTTACAGAACGTGACTCGAGCTATTTGGCCAAAAATCAGCCAAGTAAGATGCTCGAGCTCACAATTTGACTTGAGCTACTTGGCAAAAAACCAACCAAGTAACAAGCTCGAGCTCGTTACAAAATGTAACTCGGGCTACTTAGCCAAAAATCAGCCAAGTAACACGCTTGAGCTCACAATTTGACTCGAGCTACTTGGCAAAAAATCAGTCAAGTAACACGCTCGAGCTCATTACGGAACGTTACTTGAGCTACTTGGCCGAAAATCAGCCAAGTAACACGCTCGAGCTCACAATTTGACTCGAGCTACTTGGAAAAAAACCAGCCAAGTAACATGCTCGAGCTCATTAAAGAACGTTACTCGAGCTAATTGGCAAAAAACCAACCAAGGAAGACGCTCGAGCTCATTACAGAACATGACTCGAGCTACTTGGCCAGAAGTCAGCCAAGTAACATGCTCGAGCTCGTTGCCATAAAATGGCTCGAGGCCCAAAGAATGGACAGGTTAAACACTCGAACTTCCTTCAAACCAGACTCGACGAAAACCATTGAAGAAAGACCGAACTGTAAAACAACACACGAGCTACATACATACATGAGCGAAAGAGAAAGAACCTCGAGAAATACTTAGCAAAAACATGTACGAAATAGCAAAATATCGATTCCATAAAAGCCCAATTCGAGCAATAAAGTTTGTTACAATTTATCAAAAACTAAGATCGGGAAAGGGCCTAATCTAGGTCAGTGGGGGAAAAAGGATCTTCATCATGGGGAGTCCCGACCTCCTCATCTTCTTCATCCTCAGCCTCATATTCTGATAACTCGAGCTCCTCTGCAAGCTCGTTCACTTTCTTCAGCTCCTCGATCATTGGCTTTGAGTCTTCAGGAAGCTTGGACCTTAAGAAGGATCGGGCAAGCTCCAAAGAAAAATGATACGACCTTGATCCATATTGCCCAATGGCTATCTCGAACTCGTCAGAGTTCTTAAAATCATTAACAGCCTGAGCTCGGACTGCGACCAAGTCCTCTTTGTATTTCTTTTTCATCTGGATAAGCTCGAGTTTTGCTTCCTCGGCCTCATCCTTCGCCTCTCCAATTTGGTCCCGAGCTTTTCGTATCTCGATTCGTACGAGATCGCGAATCCTTTTTCCCTTCTCCTCATTCAGCTCCTCGAGCTCCACCACTTTGCTCGAAGCTCCCAGATTCTTCAGGTACAAATCCCGAGCCATACTCAAGGCCAAAAAAAACAAAAAAAGAGATGTCAAAGATGAGGTACGACCTCAACAAAGAGGTTTAGCACAAAAAATAACCCATACCTTTAAAGTTATGAGCTCAAGGTCCCTCACACCTTCACCGGGCTCGACCTCATCCCGATACTTATTCACCAAACTCGGGATTAAAGGAGATCGGGCATGTTTCTCCAAAGCCAAACTTGGCAAAAGTACCTCGTCCTCGAGATCCACTATCTTCGGCTGAGATCTGGGAGTGGTGGTTCGGGTTTGCGGAGACCCTTGTGTTGGAGGCCCTGGGCTCCTTGATGTCTGGCCAACCCACTGGGCATTTTGCTTGGGGCTCCGTCCTGAGAACGCTTCTTCCCCTTCGGTGGTTGGAGAACCTTGGGCATCGAGCCCTTTGCTTTGTGGTGCACATTGGCTAGCAGCTTCAAAAGATCGAACGACATCTCCAATTTTGCAAAAAGAAACAAGGTATTAACTCGACCTTCAACTAACAATAGCATCAATCATAAGAGATCATGCAAGTACCCTCGATTCTCCTTACGTATGCGAGGTCGATGGTGTCGTCCTTGAGCAAATAATCAACTTTGGCAGCCGGGGGTCATGATTTACTAACATCAACCTATCCCTCTCCAAGACTTCAAAATATGTCTGGCTTTGTTAAACCTATCTTTGTCGGGAATTTCCCACCTCGTGCTAAATGGGTGGCAGGGATCATGAGGCTCCACAAAAAAAATATTGCCCTTTCCAACCCCGGAGAGAACATGGGGTCTCATGCGTCCTAAATGCCCCCTTCGCAGAAAGATACACAAAACAATTATATCTCGGGGTCACTTTCAAGTCATAGACCATCTTAAGGAGGTCGACTCTGGGTTCCACCTCTAGGCATCGACATAAAATAAAGAAATATACAAGGAGCCTCCATCCATTTGGGGTTAACTGACCAAGGCAAATAAGGAATGAGGTCAGGAAATGTATGAAGAAGGGATGAAGGGGCTACCGAAGCCCGACCTTGAGGACGTCTCTGAAAAAAGTCATAAAAGTCATCTCTCCCTCTCAGGCATCTAATATCATTTCATGCGGTTCGGGGGTCCTAACCTTGCATAATGGCATAATCCCGAACTCCCTCACGACTTTTATTACCACATGTTCTTTATTTTAGGTCGCTCCTATAGAGTACGACAATACCGGCTCAACCTCGGGGTGTGAAGCAATCGGTAGGCCACAGGGACAATAGACGCACCCCCAACTTCGGGGCTTCTAGTGGTTGAGCTCCTAGATGATTGACTACTACTCGACCCCTCACTGCTACTACCCGACATTATGCTAAAAAATAAATAAACTCAGGGAGTCGAACACTTACCTCTTAATGTTGTCGATCAAAAACCTTAAGCCCCGAGCTCGACCTTCTTTCACTGAGAGTTAAGAATAAAAGGTGAAAAAGTGAATGGTGAAAAATGAGTATTTATAGGGGTCAAAGGAAGGTCAAAGGTCTTTCGATCCTGACCCTTGGTATTTGCCACGTGTCGCACATCTAAGGTTGGTATCCTGGAACCTACATTAATGCGTCACGTGGCAGCCCAGCTATCACGCAGATGGCCCATCAAGGTCGACCTGGCCCATTTGTACCTCGATGCATCTTAACCTACAACTCGAGAACTTGACTTTTCATCTGTAGCATAGATGCACGGGGGCCTATAATGGTACTGAACCCCGATCTTGAGCTAGGCCCACTTTCTTGTGGTCTTGTCGGGCCACATTTGAGGTCAGTTCTATTAAGGTCGGGTCCATATATCTCGATACGTTGAGCCCGACCTCAACCCAGTAACTTTGGGTCGCCTATAAGGTCGGGCCATAAGTAGGTCGGGTCCATTTTCCAGCCAATGCTTCAGCCCCTATCCCACGTGTCTTATCTCCCATCGCATACGCACATAGAATACTAATCCAACTTAAATACCAATCCCCATATTACCATAAAATTCTACCTTATTGTGCAATTCATACACCAAATACCTAATAAGGGAAGTTCAATCATTTTATCCATCACCAACATCTATATATACCTAACTTAGCCTCATCATTCAGGTACGTTTTTTCATAAGCATACAACATAAGTTTCTCTTGAGCACTTGTCTGATTTAAGCATCGAATGGGTGACGAGGACACACCTTGATGCCTTTGTTTTAGGTATCAAAGATCGAATTTGTTTCAGGTATCAAAGATCGGATCACGCGGAGTTCTTCCATTCGGTTCGAATTTACCCAGGTACGAATTTTGGTAGCATCGGCATAGAAGTAGGTGTAAGCCGCTCAAAAAGATATATTAAAAAAATCCATTCATATGAAGAAAAAAACTTAGAATAATAGACCTAGAAGACAGGAAATGGTGTATTTCTAAAAGAATACCTATGACGATGTCAAACCTCCAGAGCCCAAATTTTTGCCCTGTGTAACCAAGAAACAAAAGAAAGAAATAGTTCAATCAAAACAAAATTCTCAGCTTCTCCACTTCTTTATGAATTTTTAAGGCATGATATGTCCAATTTATATTCATTACATGTCACATGCATACCTGTCTCTGTCTATAATTTATTCCAAATCAAAATAACTCAATATTCATGGTCAGTTTGCTCTTTGTAATTTTGAAAGTGCAATAGAGACTTCATTAAGTGATACTACATACTGTACAATTTCGATGTCAGCTAAAGAGATCGAAAGAACAATTCAAGCTTCTTGATAAAGGTTGGGGTTTTTTCCTATTACGTTAATTCTTATCTCGTAGTTCTTTTAATATGTTAATTTTCATATTTCTGTTTTTGAAGTGACATAATATGAAATCAGACTGTTAAAGAGGAATTAAACATATGAATTAGATTAATCTTTGGAAGGCTAAGGCTAACATTTGTGATGCATAAATATGATACAGACCCATTCTTGATTGAGTACATGTCCTTGTTTACCTACAATTAATATTTTTCAAGCATTTCTACATTCCCTGTCATTATTTATAATACATTTATATACTAATAAGACCATGTTTTTATTTGTTAGAGCTGCAAACATTAAACATAATGTTAAAACATCGAGGATCATATGATTTTCGTAATATACACGCTAAAAATACTCTGCATTCTACTCATCTTCTCACTTCTTCTATTTACGTTGAAAATAGTATGGTGCTCTTAATTGTTGTTTTTGTTCATAATCATTAGACCCCAATAGTTAACAACATATTGTAATGTGATTCAAATAAATAATTATATATCTTAACAAAAAATTTGGAATTGGACTTTAAAAAACCGTACAGGTTCATTACTGGTTAGATATAGTAGGAACACAAAGATAAAAGAATTAACTAAATCCACCAAATTGAATAAATCGGCCAGTTTGAAATATAAAGAAAGGACAAGAACAAATTCAAAAAGAAAATGGAGAAAGGCTGATCAAACTTACGATAAGGGATCTGACAAAAAATCTTTTGAGTGATGGTTATTCAGATTTCATACTATCATGTTGACCAGCTGCAAAAGAAGACGATTTTCTAGGCTCCGGTGTTCTTCCACTGTTGAAAAGAGTTGTAGACAATGGAGATATGTGGAGAGGGAGGCTAGGTTTTGAAGTTGAGAGGATTTCACGGCTTTTTTTTTTAGTGGAAAGGGGGTGGTACCTCCGAGATTTTATTAATATGTCATCACTTGTGGCGGAGGAATACCGTGGTTACTACTGAAATGAAGAAATGCAATAAATGGGGAAGTACTACTTCCCTTACAGTAAAAGTAAAGTAAAACAGTAAAAATAAAGTACTACTTCCCTTACAAGAAGTGCAAATGTGAGCAAAAATAGAAGTAAAGACGAGATACAAAAAATCAAAATCTAATGATGGACAAATCATATCTCTTAATCTCAACAAGCGCCCTGATATGTCGTGATAAGTCGGTTGGTCCATATTCCTAGTATCTACGATGATGTCAACCCTCGGTAGCAAGTGCATCTGTAACTTGATTTCCCTCTCTGAAGATGTGGGAAACCATATTTCTATTAAAGGAAACGATATCTTCAATTGTCTGAGCATCCCCTAGATAGGCCACGGTTCGTCACCTCTGGTGATGCAGTGAATGACCACGTCGAGTCTGCCTCAACCAAAATATCTAACAAACCAAGATCTCTAGCTAGTAGATTCCCATCACGAATAGCCCTAAGTTCCACCTCTAATATCATACATTGTCCATATGAAGCTGAGAAGGCTCTGATACAATTTCATGTGTAGTCCCTGATGATGCCTCCTCTACTCGCAAACCCATCAATAACACAACCATCGGTGTTGATCTTGACAAATCAAAATGATGGAGTGTGCCATCAAACCATGGTAATCTGAAATAAAGCCTTCAAAATGTTGCCAAATATGATCTGAAATACTGCTATCAGTAAAAATATAAGTGATGGTCTCAATCTTTGAACAACACTAACATCGAGAAGTCAACTGACTATCTATCCTCCTCTGGATAATGACATCAACAGGTATTAAGTCCTACCAAAATCTCCAACAGAAGGCCGAAACGATAGGAGGTATGATAGGGCTCCACAGTAGACGAAATGTATCATGCACTCGTCTGCTAGAGCGGATCAGTTGCCATGCTGATTTAGTAGTAAATCTATCATCTAGTGTGGCCTTCTAGAAAATGCAATCTGAGACATCAAGGCATAGTGGAATGGCTGCAATCTGCTCTATCATAGCTGATTTAAGAGCTTGTAGTAATCGCCCAAAATCCCATCAAATTTCTTCGCAAAAGTCCTGCAATTTCACAATTTGGAAATTGAAAATAAGATTGGGTCAATTTGAAAAGGTTTAAACTGTGAACCGACCCGACCAACTTATTTTTAAATAAAATCAACCAAATCCAACCCGATTCAGGTCGGGTCTATTCAGATCCACAATTTCGAGTTTATGAGTCCAGCCCTACTGGGCATATTGCTTCAGGTAAGATTGCTAATTCAAATGGATTTACTGTCAGATATCGTTGATCATCATCAATTCCAATCCAGCTAAAGAAAAAGAACAAACGAAAATGAAAATGAAAATAGTAAATACAGAAGAAAAGAGCAACTATTGTATACTGAACTACATTTGTCCACCTCTCCTCGGCCAGCTTCTCCCTTGTCCCCACCATCTATGCAAAGTTAGCGACGGAGTCACGATTTTCTAGCAAGGTATAATTTTTTTTCAAAATTCCTACAGAATTTCAGAATATGTTAAAAATGTTTGAGGGGGTAGTAGCCACCTCTGCCTCCCGTCCCTCAGCCACCACGCAGGGCCGACTTGACCCAAGGTGGCTAGATTATCCAGGAAATAGCACTGATCTCCGGTCCTCTGTCGCAAGTTTAAATTGTGACAAAACTAAAAATAAAAATGAAACATTCTCCATGGAATGCATCATCTCACCAAATGTACAGAATTACAGACCAAAACAAAGGAGTAACAACAATGTACCAAAAATCCTCATCCGTTAACACAACTTTCTCCCAAAATCATTCAATAGACAAATTTCTGAAGTAATACTGGAAACATACAGCTCAAAAGCTCATTTCACAAGGTTCTGTAGTCAAAATAAACCATTAGCCAATAAACACATCTCTCAAAGGAGAGAAGGGAAGAAAATTTCACGGAAGGTAATTGCCTAGATACAAACAATCCCTCCGCGTAGAGAGAGAAAACAAAGTTCCCTCAAAACCAAGTTCAAACGGTGAAATGCCCATGGAAACCCGTGAAGAATATCGACCAGCCAAGTACCACATCTCGACCTGAAGATGTAACATAGTGGCTCAGATAAATGAAGAAGAATTCTCACTTCATACCTTGAGATATCCTGCACCAAGAAGGGGTTGGTAAATTTCGCTTTATTATTATCTCAACCAAAACCCAAATCCAAGAACAGGTAAAGATGACTGGATTTCAATATTCAGAAATCACCACATTGAAAAATATAATTCATAAAATTGGAGGGCACACTCACAGAATTCGGCACCATGGGCGTAGAGTCGAATTATTGAGTACTCGAAAGGTATATCCTGACAACGTCTTTCTTTTTAAGTTTCTGCCTACAGGTGGGACATTTGTGCTGAATTTCAATTGCAGCAGTAATACACCTTTTACAGAAGATGTGGCCACACTTGGTTGACGTTTCTTCAACAACTGGTTCCATGCAAACTGGGCAACTAAATGTGGGTGGTTTTTGCTGTGGAACGGGCTGGGATAACTGAGGCGTCACAATTTGACGAATTAAGTGTCAGGAAGGAATAATAAACGAATCAAGGAGATGAACAGCGTTGACTTGAGTCAGACTAAAACACGTGTACATGCCTAATAAAGGTTTAAATTCCCAGAGCTGGATATACCAATGAATTTGAAAATAAAACTTGCCAACATGGCGTGCACAAATAATCAATAAAAAATTTACGAATGATATGAGCTCAAACAACGTCATGTTATTCAATTATAATATACCGTAACATCTATACAAGATCAAACAATGTAATGCTATTAAACATTATCCCACAAGAGAAAGAGAGCCCATAAAATATCATATGAAATATAGCCAAAACTTATAATGGTTAATATAAATACCAAAATAGCTTTCCAGGTTATAGAATTATCAAGACGTGGAGCAAAGCTCAGGTACAGTGACAAAGAGGACCATTATCCAAACTGTTTAAAGTCGATTAAAAATAGTTCGAATTCTAATATATAAGTTATTTGGGTTGGTAGGTTTATCACCGTTATTCTCAAGCTCCAAATGCAATTTGGACAAGATCAATTCAACATATTCTAGTTGGGACAACCTATGACAATGGCTTGGATAGAAAAAGTTATTAAGCAAAATAATAAGAGGAATAATTATAAGTAGCATTTTATAGAAATGTGATATGATCCGGGATAAACAATCACTTGGTCGAGTTTTGGAGTCCAAATTGAAGAAGTCGCCAAGTCAAGATTCAAGTTTCGTAAAGGGCTTGGAAGCCGAAACGAATTGGATTCAAGGTTTAGAAGATATTGGAAAGAAAATGAGCAGCGTGGATGAAGGGCATAACTTTCAGCTCAGTTGTCGGATTTTCGCCAATGAGTACATTCTAGAAATGACACGAAATTCTGCACAAGGTCACGCGGGCACATGGTACTTTTGGGCTTGCGATCGCACAGAAACATGGCATAAAGTTTGACGCGAATTTGACAATTTTTGGCAGTTTCCTAGTTTAATTATAATTCCATATTTTTAACATCTTTTACAATATTAGAATTATATTTTCGTGCAATTAGAGTTTTTTTGAGATTTCATATAAATAGGATCATTATTTCATTGTAAGATTAAGAACCTTTTTGATATTACGAATTAAATGAGATTTTTCTAATTTTGTTCTTGATTGAACATGTACCGAATTTATAGAATATTGTTATATTTGTGGCGTTCAACCCTTAGAACTTATCAAAGGATTAAGCACCCTTTGTAGCGTTCGCAAATCGAGGTTCGTTGATTTTGTAATCAAGAGCTCATTCAAACTTTATTTTTTTTGGTTGATTGGTTCAATAATTTGCGAGTCGAGATTCTACCGTTTACAACCTGAATTTGGACTTTCCCATCGTTTTCAATTAATTCCGCGATTTCCACGTTGATCCCGCTCTCGAGTTCGCGTCATTTGGTATCAGAGCTTGGACACCGAATTCAAGTTCCATCTTTTCTTTTGTTTTGAATCTTTTATTTTTGTTTTTCGTGTCCGTCGTAGATTTTGAGTCTTTGATCCAGAAAATTTCAAAAAAAGAGTCAAAGTTGTTTTTAGGCTAATATAGCATCCAAATCAACTTTCGTTTCTTTTGTCAATTTCGTAGTTGAATTTCGAGTTATAAAAAATTTACTGTGCAAGGATACTGTTCACGTCTACTGTTCAATTTTTTTTTTTTCACTTGATTTATTTGGGAAGTTGACACTATCATATTATCTATCCAAAATCTGTTTATATTCATTCCAATCCAAATATTCAAGAAACACTTTCTTGAATTTAAATATCACTCAACTCGGTGTTTTGTGGGAATACGGTATGCAGTCTGGTTATTGATAAGGAGTAATATCAAACTTGGCTAATATCACGATGGTGAAAAAATTGGGATTACCTTTACAACACCCTATACCTTATAGGATGACTTCATTAAAGAAGTGTGGGAAGGTAGATGTGACTAAGCGGGTTTTATTGAATGTCAACCATTGAGAGATATATTGATGAAGTTTGATGTGATGTAGT
>CAIGRH010207524.1:0-24912 GCA_903798295.1 Fraxinus nigra | reverse complement strand
CCCTGTTTGGTGGAGATTAAAATCAAATTTTTAATAAATTTTGATAAAAGTTAACAGTTATGGATTCCATGAAATATGTTATTAAAATTAATTGTTAACTTTGATTTAGATTAAAATTTAGATTTTAATTGATACCAAACACGAATTAAAAAAAAAAAACCCTCAAAAGTTTGGGGGTCACGTGCCCCCGGACCCCCCTGTGTCCGCCCCTGATTGTACTAATCAACGTTGAACGTGCATTGCATGTTATTATGAAATGCTTTATAAGAGTTGTAGAAGTAATATCTGAATATGCGTGAATATTAATTAATTTAAAATTAATACCAGGAAATATATACGCGACAATGAATATTAAATCATTTATTTCATTTTCAATTAAGTAAAATTGGATGTTTATTAACATACATTGACTTGACGTGAATAATAAAATTCATTTTTGAATGTAAAATTCTAATTAACTTATAATTAGAATTAATAACATTGAAATGTATAAATAATATGAATATTAATTAAATGAAAGTCAATGTTAATTAATTGAGAATTAATAATAGGAAATTCATACATTAATGACAGCAAACAGATAAATTTTTTTTGTCAAATGTACATGTATATTGATGATAACTAAATGGTTAAATAAATTAAATATATACATTGAAAAATGAAAAGTAATGTATTATTGAAATAATTAAATTACAGTAGGATTAAAACCGTCAAAAAAATAATTATCACTCGATGTGATATTTTTATATATTATAAATAAGAGAAAATTAATTTTTAGTCAAACGTATTTTCCTCGATACATTTCGTATAATCCACAACTTATTACTTACTTATTATTCATATATTCTGTAGGACATGTTAGTGATGGTAAAAAAACTCGTTCCAAAGAAACCCGGCCTGATGGGTTGGCGGGGCGGAGATCGCCGTCCCGAACCCGCCCCGCGAAGAATAAAAAAAATAATTCACTACAAATTAAAAAAAAATTTGTTAACTGAAAATTTTTGAAAAAATAAAATAAAAAAAATAAACGGGGCAAGCCCATACCTCGAACTCGTCCCGCTCCGTTGTCATCTCTAGCACATGTTATTCATAACACTTGAAAGCACTTCTAAACATGCACTTAATAAAACCTAATTTTATACTGTTTGTTATAAATAGTAAAGTTTTTCATGGTGTAAAATTTTGTTCTTAATATTTTTTAAACCTAGATGTTATATTTCAAGTTGGAATTTTTTAAAGGGTGTTTGGTAGAGATTAAAATCAGATTAAAATTGAAAATATAGTCGTTATTGTTGACTTTTATTAGACGGATGGAACCCAATAACGATCATATTTTCAATTTTAATTTGATTTTAAGCCGTACCAAACAGGCTCTTAATAAATTATGTAATAATAAAAAAAAAGATATTAACAACAATTCATTGGAATCCTATATCCCTGATGAAAAAAAAAAGTAAGATGTATAAAAAACCATAATTTTAACTATAAAAATTAAAAACATGTTTAAAAAACCCAGTTATTAATTTCTAATAATTTCTCTCTCACTTCAGAAATCCTTTTTCTTCTCGAATCGTGCATCGGTAAACACTTCTGTGTACACACACCCCTCCCCTCAACCCATTGAAAATGACCAGAAAACCGACCAAAAGACCCACAAATGGCAGAAATTGCAATTTTCTTTTAACTCTATCCTTGTTTCCATTACCCTATTCTCATTGATTAATCATCACGTGGCTCAATTTAGCACACTTCCCCCATCATCTTCTTCACTAGGAAAAAGCACGCATTAAAAGAGAAACCACAGTTCACATTTCACAGATTCACACAAAGAACACACAGTGGCTTAAAGTTTCGCTCCTTGAAAAATTCTCAGCTCAAGAATCACTGAAAGAGCTGATCTTTTCTCACACACTCATATATTAGAGGTTTATCTAGTTATATATATTTGTAATTGTTCATATTTTTTTCTTCTGAAGAATGGAGAAAATTACTGCTTTGGGTAACTTTGAGCTCAGAGCTTGTGGGATAGTGTAGAGTTATTTCATCAAAGCCGAAGGGTTCTTGTATTTTCATTCAAAAAATTTCTCTTCCTTTCCCTTCTGTTTTCTCTCTGAAGAATGGGTTGCAAGTGCATGATAGCTGGGAATTGGGTTAGATTGAGAAAAAGAAGTGGTGGCTTGAGAACTAAACAGGCAGGGCGTGCATCTTGCAGAGGAGCTTAAGCATTAAGCCTTGTTAATATATTGAGGAAAAAGAAACGAAAAAAGGGAAAGAAAATGTTTTCCCTCAGGGAGGACTAATCATAATAATTTCCTCCTATTCTCTCTGTTCTGGATTTGATCTCTTGAAGTGATTTGTTCTAGGCACATCCAAGAATATTCATATATTCTTCTGTTCATTGGTGCATGTTGTTGTATACTGATACTGCTCCATTTAGTAACTGTTTGCAATGGGCTATCTATTCAAAGAGGTTCTCCAGACCCTTTGTGGAGTCAACCAGTGGGATTATGCTGTTTTCTGGAAAATTGGTTGCCAAAACCCCAAGTAAGTACATAAAAATAAAATATTTTCATTTTTTAATGAAAGAATTTCAAGAAAAACCACCCCCTTAATTGGGATTTTAGTTTTGTTTCAATTAATTGTGATGAAATTTATGATTTTTTGTATAAATGTTACTGTTAGATCTGTGTTTTTTAGCTGTTCTTTTTGGCTAATTTGCATGTAATCATTTTCTTCTTGAATTTTGTGTTGAGCTTTGTTATTAGAAAGCGAATGAAAATAAAAGAATCCCAATCTGATGGTACTTTCTTGCTCAGCTCCAGCAAAACAGGGAACCAAGTGCAACTACTGAACATTCAATGTTCAGTCCCTATCTTTGCCATATTTTTTCTTTGACCAAATTAGAGGATTTTATTTAAGTAAGTTTATTTGTTTCTTCATTATTGGCTATGTTTTAAAGCTGCCTAATCTTTAAACAAGATTTGATTTGAAGTATAGTAGATTGGTTGGATTCTGTTGCCTTGTTGTGATCTAGTAACTGTCAATTTATCTATCTTTGGAGTTTTGTGGGTTGTCTATTTGCTTTGTCTTGGAGAATCTTATGAAATCCTTTCTACTGTTATGATTTCCTATGCAGAAATTTGTTCATTTCTAATACTCTCTTGTTTGAATCTATATGTACTTAACTTCTTGTCCTCAACAATTCCAGGGTTTTGTTTCTTTCCTCTATATTTTTTTTCACTGTCAGCCACTAGATAGGATACATGAAATTGGGAGATTACAATTATATATCAAAGGACTGTAATATTGTTGAGAAGTAAATATGTTAACACTGAGGCCTTTTGAGAGGAATCAATACGAAATATTTGAACCGTATTTGATTTCCTGCTAATGTGAGAAAATATAACGCTTGTGTTGAAGGAGATTGAAGCCCTATGTGATCAAGAACATTCAAGAACTAGTGCAAATAGAAATATCTTGAGTTATCCCTCTAGTGTACAATATCCAAACTATAACATCGTGTATCTCAAACCAATATGCACTATATGTAGACATGCATCTATGCACGTGTATATCTAGTAAGTAGTAAGAATAACATTATAGAAGAGGTATTCATAAGACACTTTATGCTCATAATTTATGGAGATATATGTTAAAATATATATACGGAACTAATTCTTTTCCACCATTATGTTTTCTAGTAACCTTCATGCTAATACTCCACTTACATCTTGGAGGTTTTTGCAACCTAACCAATGATCTTCTATCTATCGATATGATTTGACTTATCAAAATTTCCACGAATGAATAATATACTAATAATACAATGTTCCAACATATAAATATAGTTTGGATTGGGTTTCTTGGAAGATCCAACATGCTGATTTTGACTGAAATTTGATTTTGCAGGCTTTTAATTTGGGAAGAATGTTATTATGCACCCCTATCATGTACAGCTCTACCAGGGATTTCCAGAATTGAGAATCCAAAATTCGGTTACGAAGATCATAATGCTTCCTGGGTTTCGACTGAAGATCACATTTTACCGCCCAGGGTTCAAGCAGGGAACAAAGTGCATGTGCTTGTAAAACAGATGATGTCGGACAAGCATGTTAATATTGTAGGAGAAGGGTACTACTTCTATGCTTAGTTGCATTCCTTCTACTTCTATGATTAGTTGCATTCCTTACTGTATATGAGATTTTAATGGAGTTGCACGAAGCACAATTTAGTTACATTATGATTTTGTTTTCCAGACTAGTTGGAAGGGCTGCATTTACTGGAAACCATCAATGGATTTTTTATGAGAATTTTACAAAAGAACCCCATCCACCAGAGGTATGGTATAAGATGCTTCTGTTAGTGCATTTTACATATGCTCTTGCTTCTAAACCGTCTTAAAATAAAAGTTACGTATACTTGTTTTAAGCTGCTAGTACTTCTTCATTGGAAGTCAGCCCATTTTTAAGTTTTTATTAGGTTTGGCTAGCCTGTAAGCTCATTTCAGTTAAAAATGGACTGCTGCAAAAATATACACAAAAGCAATTCATTCTGGAAATTTGTAAGATGTATAAATAGTGATCTGCATTATGGATCATAACAGTAAAATTCTCCTCTCTTTCTTCTTTTTAGGTTCTGAAAGAGCTATATCAGCAATTTTCTGCTGGAATGCAGGTATAAATATTCACTTTCTTTGTTTTTGTTTGCTGCTCTGTGTTTTGTTGTTTCACTGATTCTTTGCTTTCTATCAGACAGTGGCAGTTATTCCCGTTCTTCCTCATGGCATTGTTCAACTTGGTTCACACTTGGCAGTAAGTCTTCTTTTTCTTAACTCCCACGTGCCTAGTCAAGGGAGACTTTTATAATTCAAGATCTTTCTACATTCAGTGAAATTCCAGTATGAAGTTCATATTACAGCAAACTATGCCTTGTTACTATTTACTAATAAACTCGGGGTGGTCATATTTGTTTCTTCCCCTCTCTGATGTTTCTGCGAATCCCAAGTTAAATTTTGCTTTAGAGTCCAATAATACAAATTGTGCATAATTCTTAGTCTTTTGATGCCTTATCTTGTTCTTGATATAATGTAAATGTCTTGCTGTCTCAGATTATGGAGAATATGATATTTATAAATGATGTGAAGAACTTGGTACTTCAGATGGGATATGCAGCTGGTGGGTTACTATCTGATAATTATACAGCAGAAGTACTTTCTCCAGAAACAAGGGTGTCAGAATGTCTTGGAAAGTTTACTCCTGGAGATTTGTATCTTGGATCAAATGTTATGAACCCTACTCCTCCCATTGCTGAAAGTTACAACTATGCTGGAAACTCAACTCAGACTTCTGGATTTGTCAATCAAACATCTTGTTCTTCAGCAAGACAAATCCAGAATAATCTACTGTCAAATGATGCAGCATTTCAATCCTCGAACTTGAATGGAAATCATGTGAAGCCACACGATAAACACCAGGAATCAGAGCTTGTTTCGGCTTTTAAGTTCAACTTTAATTCCGAAAACCAATTGGTGCATGCAGTGACAAAAGCTGAAGTTATCACCTCAAATCCCGAAATATGGCTGAACCAACAGGGTTCTCTGAATATCCCAAGATCCATATTAGTTCAACAACCTTCTTGCAGTTCATCTACATTAAATAATGGCAATTTAAGATGGGTGGAATGTCAAATATTGTCGGGTTATGGAACTCAAGGCCATTTTAGCAACCAAAATGTGTCCACTGGCATTCCGGTGTCTGCACTAGGAACAAATTCTGGTCTGATTTTGGGTTCTAATGAAGATTCTGTGACTATCCCATCAGTTGAAGTTCATGGACTACATGAAGGTGCAGGTGGCCATGGGAAATTAATATCAGGAACAAATTCTGTTTCAGATACAACGTATAGGCCATCCAATGGAAATATTGCCTCCATGCAATTAACCTCATGTGGGCTTCCTAGTGCTAATTCTTCCAAAATGGAAGAATCCTTTTCTGATTCTTCATGCTATTTGACTACAAATCACTTGCTTGCTCATAGCTCTGGTAGCAAACATCACTCTATGGATAATAAATTTGCAAAGAATGAGTTGATAGCAGCCGAGGACGGATTAGAGAAAAAGATAATTCACACTAATAATATTACCCACTCTCAACATGAAGAGCATCTGAATTTGGCTGAGATCAATTCTGGCTTTCTTCAAGATGACAGACAACATGAATTTGGACACGAGAATTTGCCACTGAAAAATGATAAATATGAAGACGGATGTGTCCAACCTCAATCAGGAGATGATTTGTTTGATATTTTGGGTATTGATTTTAAGAACACACTATTGCGTAGTTGCTGGACTGGTAGTTTGAACGGTCTACCAGATATGAATACAACTAATTTGGCCAAGACTAATCCTTTAGCTATAATAAGCCAGGATGGTACTTCAGAAATATATCCTATTAGCCAAGGAAATTCAGATAGTGGTATTTTCTCTGTGACAGGCAGTGACCATCTCTTAGATGCTGTGGTCTCCAGGGTTCATTCTTCGAGCTTGGATGACCATGCTTCTTGCAAGACAACATCGACATATCCGAGTAGCTCCTCTGCATATCTTCCCTCTCGGGGGATTAGGGTTTCTGATCAAATGAAGGAAGAGTTATTTGGCATTCCAAAATATATGGTAAAAGCGGAAACATCGAGTTCTTGCTCATTTAGGTCTGGATGTTCCAAGGTTGATTCAGGAACCCTTTCTCAAAGTAGCTCCATCTACGGATCTCAAATAAGTTCATGGATTGAAAAGGGTCGTGAGATGATACAGAGTAGCAGTGTGTCTACTGGATACTCTAAAAAGCCTGATGAAACGAGTAGAACAACTCGCAAGAGGCTTAAACCTGGAGAAAATCCAAGACCCAGACCCAAAGATCGCCAAATGATCCAAGATCGTGTCAAGGAATTAAGGGAAATTGTGCCAAATGGGGCTAAGGTGATACTTCTTGTTTCAGTCCGACTTTTTCTATTTACTTTTTAAGATAATCTATTTCTTAGATCTACTGGTTCTTCTAGTCATTCGTGTTTAATTTTTTTTATTCATTCATGTTTAATTTGTTTTAACAGTGTAGCATTGACGCTCTTCTTGAACGCACTATCAAGCATATGCTTTTCTTGCAAAGTGTCACAAAGCATGCTGAAAAGCTAAAACAAACAGGAGAGTCAAAGGTGCGGGATTCGGACTTAGACTTCTCCAAGCTTTGGATTCTTTTTGAACTATGTCGAAAATTGATGAAAACTTAAGGATAGGACAATTGAAGACCACACATACACACACGTGCATATAAATAATTGATTCAAAAGAATTGGCATAAAAAGTAATATAGGAGCAGACAACTAGACCTCGGTTGGATAGAAATTTTGAAACAAATATATGATTGCTTATATTCTTGTGTAAGCTTCAGATTGTTAACAAGGATGGCGGAGTACTTTTAAGAGATAATCTTGAAGGAGGAGCTACATGGGCTTATGAAGTTGGTTCGCAATCTATGGTCTGCCCTATAATAGTTGAGGATCTAAATCAGCCTCGTCAAATGCTTGTGGAGGTAATTACTCACATGTCTTACATCTTGAGATGTGGATAGTTATGTTCATTGTTACCTAATGTTACTGGAGTTTATTATTTTTACAATCTTAGTGACATTATTTTGAATTTTTCCTTTCGAGACAGATGCTCTGTGAAGAACGAGGTTTGTTTCTGGAAATAGCTGATATGATTAGAGGAATGGGGCTAACCATTCTGAAGGGGGTTATGGAAAAGCGGAATGACAAAATCTGGGCACGCTTTGCAGTAGAGGTAATGTTTTAAGTAGTATTGACCATAGCATTGTATTTGAATGCTGTAATGTTTTTTTGCCTTCCAATCTTGCCTCTGTCCATATTCTTTCTTTTTCCTTGGGGTGCGTGTGTGCGGTAGTTGTGATCTGTTATTGAATCTCTGGAACGACCATTTATGTGTGTACTAGTTTGATCAGGCAAACAGAGATGTCACGAGAATGGAAATCTTTATTTCACTTGTTAGTCTCTTGGAGCAAACTGCAAAGAATGGTGCTACACCTTCCAAGGGCATTAATAACTAGAGCACAATGGTTCAACAATTTCATCAATTTGCCTCCATTCCCGTTGCTGGTAGATCCCTCAGTTTGCAGTGATCCATTTAATATTTAAATTTTGGGTCTGGATATGTTATGAGCGAGCAAAGGTTAAGCTCACGATGACTAACATTCGTCCAGACTAATCTCAGGTTCCGATGGCAACTGACAACTTCTGAAGTTCATGAGCTGAAATCGTCAACAGTGTTTTGGAGCGAGGAAGAAAACTTAGGAGACAGATTACTGCTTACTCGAAATTGATGGATTAGCAGATGTGACTTTGTAAACATTGTTGCCTCTTTTTATTCATTTGGTCTTCCATTTGCAATGCTTTCTTGGCGTATTAATGTTCAGTAAAGATTGGAGGGATATTTATAAAGGGCAAGATGTGTTGTGTTAAATATGTTTGTATGGACTGCATCTTGATATTCTTCTTTCTAAATTCCTGGTTATTTGTTCTTCTCCAGGGTAGTATCTCTTACCCTCAAAATTCCTGGTTATTTGGACTGCATGGCTTACCCTTTTGGGCTCGATTTTACTCTTGAAAATGTTGATACGTCGACTTTCAAGTATCTCGTTGTTGAATGGTATTGGCATCAAAATTTCCAATAATATGCTCATTGTTGGCCATTTTTAAAATTGGATTTGAATGTGTACTTGTATCATGCTGTTAATTTTCAGTTATTTCAGAAGCTCAACTTGTTGAAAAGGATATTACTTTATTTATTTTAAATTTATTTAAGCTACGAGGATCTTTGTTTATTGTAGAATCTATGTCCTTCACTTTTTCTCATCAAATTTTGATCTTCGAACTACGATTAATTAGCACATTCATTGCTATCATAGTTTCTGTCAAAATATTGTGTTTGCATACTTTGAAATTAAGGAAAAATAAATTATTGCACTTTTATATATATATTTTTTCAAAAAATGATGGGCAAATAAGATTTTTACGCTCTCTCAATAGACCTTTTGGATAGAAACTATTAGAAGAGACGAGATGTGCTAATTAATGGAAATTTAAAGATAAAAGTTAACGACTTAAGTAGCAAATTTAAGGGCATAAATGCTGTGGTGAACAAACCTATTGTGTGAATATAATTATCCTAAATATATTGTCCAACTAGCATTTTTCTAGAGAAAAAACCAACATATTTTCGTGATTTTGACGGTGATAGAAATGCTGATGTATATATGTGTGTATATATATCAATCAAGAAGATTGCATCCTCGTCCATCGAGTATCATTTTGTCTGTACATGATATTGGAGGAAAAGATAGTTGCTTTATATATTTTTCCTATTTAATGCTAACATAAAGGATAAGTTTGATTCCATAGCTTTAGAATTATGTTCCTTAGCATATAAAAATACTTTTCTCAAGTAATGAATGGCTCTAAAGCAGTCATATTTAGTCACAGGAGTGAGACCTGATGTATATCAAATGCATATAATTCTGCATTTGTGCATGCAAATTTAGATTGTGCAGATCAGGTTCACCACTTTTATTTCATCCTCATGATTAAACACAATATGCTTCTATATTTTGATAATTCGCAAGTGGGTGATTTTTTTAGATCTGAGCGTCGGGTGGGTTGATCCAACCTAGATTTTTTTTTTTTTTTTCTTGTCAGTGGATTGATGCCAATAATCTATTTATATGTTGGACTTCTTTATTTCAAGAAGACCAAATGTTGAGAGGGTTTCCATGTTTGATGCTGTTATGTGGTTTTGAAGACAATCTCGTATAGATACGACGATTATTCCACATTGAAAGAGAAAAAGGTAGCCTTTGTATCGTCTCATGCACACATGTTTGTACTCTTATGGTATTATCTCGTAGAATGATTTTTGGAGATTTAAACTTAAATAATATGTTTTATTTTCGTCCCTTTTAAATATTAGCGAAGTTCATCTTGTCCTTAACCTTAAATGTGGATGAAAAGTAGAACTTTTCCATTTGCTTTTATATTTTCCTAAAATCCCCTCGAATACTTCTATAATCCTGGAAAAGGATGGATCTTACAAAAAAACTTATAGAAATGTTAAAAATGCGACCAATGTAAATTAGAGATTACAATATGAATGTATAATGGACCCAGGTACGATATGAACCTACATGTAATCGATACAAAGTTAAGCTGGAGATGAGGAGAGAATCTCAACTTCTACGATTTTGAGGGTTCATGTTACTTGAACAAACTGGAAGCTACAAGAACCAATAATTTCTACTTTTTGCAACATGGATTAGAATAAGAAAAAGTGTACAAATTCTCTAATTTAAAGAATATATTCATACCGAAGGTTAAACTGTTCGAGGTCCAAGCAATATGCATGAAGGTATTTTTTTCATTGTTGAACCTGATTTCAAATATAAAACAAAAATGCTGTAAATATATCATATGTCAGAGAGGGATTTTTAAACCTTCAAGTACAGACAAAAATCTTGAAAAAATTCCAATAGAATTGAAAACGAAGCATCATCCACGGTAGGAGTGGCATATCCAATTGCCTTATTTGATGTGTTTGATCCACGTTATTTTGGAAGAATGTATTCTGAAATAGTAAATTGATGAGTGGTTGAAAAAGAAGGAAAATTTATTGATGTGATGAAAAATATTATTTTATTGAAAAATATGTGGTTGAAAATGAATAGAAGAATGAGAATGAAAATTTTAATTTGGCTCAAACGGGGACTTATTATTTTTACATTATTATATGCCCTCATGACTCGCTNAGGGATTTTTAAACCTTCAAGTACAGACAAAAATCTTGAAAAAATTCCAATAGAATTGAAAACGAAGCATCATCCACGGTAGGAGTGGCATATCCAATTGCCTTATTTGATGTGTTTGATCCACGTTATTTTGGAAGAATGTATTCTGAAATAGTAAATTGATGAGTGGTTGAAAAAGAAGGAAAATTTATTGATGTGATGAAAAATATTATTTTATTGAAAAATATGTGGTTGAAAATGAATAGAAGAATGAGAATGAAAATTTTAATTTGGCTCAAACGGGGACTTATTATTTTTACATTATTATATGCCCTCATGACTCGCTAATTACTATGGTGGATTGAACAAGCTTAGAAAAAATTAGAATAATAGAAGTATGTGATGATTGTCCATTGTCTTATCAATTCAAGTACATTCTAATGTACTAAAAAGGTCTTCACATATATTGACTTTATATTGAATATAGTTATGGGGAACAACGATGAAGATTGAATATAATTTTTAATTGAGGCAATTTTATCTATGTATTGAATTTTAATTCAACCGTCATAGGTAGGGACGTTATGCGCCAATTACCCAATTTTAATTTATAATTAGTTTAGTATTTAATTATTGGGACTCTTAATTTCTATAATTCTAATTAGATTATGATTTTAATTCCATTTAGAGTTAATTATCATTATTTAGAGTTAGTTGTTATCTAGACGTTTAGTTATCATCCAGATTTTATTTACTACTTTAAATACGAGTTGTAAGCCTCATGATAATTAATTGAGTGGAGTTTGAATTGTTGAGTTTTCTCCAATTTTCATAAATTCTCGAATTTGATAATTAAAAAACAAGGAGTTCAATTATGAGTATTTGTGCGCAAATTAAAGAGTTTGATGCCTAGATTTTTGATATTATTAGGAATCAATAGAAACTAGAAGGTAATCGTGTTCTGATATTCATTTGGAATCAACGAAATTTGAATAGCGTTTTCGCAACTCGTTCACATTATTTCATTGCTTTTGCCAATGCTACATATAAGAGTCTACATTGCAAAATTAGATGATGAATCTTATTCATTTGGAGGGAATGATGTGCTGGAATATTTTCCTCAAAACATGACAAAAGTAAAATGGTATCAATTTTTGTCACGGAAAGTGTAAAATGGAAAATTAATCAAAGGCGATCAAATTCCCCTTATTACAGTCATTCGTGCCTCTTATCTATTGGAAGAAAAAGGTGTCAAACAATTGTTTGACTTTGGCAAAGAAATTTGGCATGAAACATATCAAAATTTTAAGCAATGTTTTCCTTTACATTGACGTGGTTTGCTTTTATATTTGGTAAGGTTAAGAGAGGAAAAATTAGGTGTAGCATCCGATGAATTTTCTTCTTGTTTTTGTGGTTCATATGGAGGACAGAAAATTGACGTTGTTTGATTATTTTTCGTTAGGGTGGAAATTGTTGGAATATTTTCCTCAAAATATGTCAAATCTAAGAAGGCAAGGAAATCAGAGGGCATCGAGTGTAAATGGAAAATTAATCATCAGTCATTCGTGCCTCTTATCTATTGGAAGAAAAATTGCTTGGTAATTGTTTTAGCTTTGACAAGGGAATATTGCAGAAATCATACTGTGTTAGGGAAAACATGGGGACAAAATTTAGTCCAAATTACGCAATGTTTCCGGGTGAATTTACTAGATTTTCTCGTGTTTCGCATGGATGAGAGCTAAAAAGCTAGGTTTAGCATTCGGTGAATTTTCTGGTTTATACGATTGGTAGAAAATTGTCGGCATGGCAAAGCCTAAATTAAATTGTAATTTCTTATTAACATTTTTTTTTTAATTTTTTCCATCCAAATTTTTATGTAAATGATTAATTTGTAATTAATAAATTTTATAAGATTTTTATATAAATAAGCCAAATTTTGATATTAAATTTTTAATATATCGTTTACCTTAAGGACTGGCATATTGATAATAGTGTATATTCTGTTTCTTTATTTCTTCTATCAATGAATAATAAAATATTATATATATTTTTGAATTTTCATTATTTATTTATCTAATTAAGGTGACTTATTTTCTTTTATTTTTTTATTAAATGAAATAGGGCAGAGGGAGATTGTACCTCCACCTCCTATGTATGAATTTTTCAGTGTTGCGCCAGATTCAAGTGAATTCTATTATAGATGAAAGTCAAGAAAGTTAGAAATCACGTCGCGTAAAGATCGATCCGACCCGTTGTTCGACCCTATCAAGAACCGAGATTACGCGTAAAAAATTCGACTTATTGATTACATGGAACAAGAACCGTGAAGTGGGAACACCACAAAAGAATTGTGAAACTTTTTGATAAGTTCAAGTTAGAACTTTAAATCATCAAGATTATAGAGGAATAAAATTCTCAAACTTAATTTAATTCTCTCAAAATAATCAAAGTCTTCTTTTCAAATAATAATAGATTTTGTTGACAAGCCGAGCTCTGAGGTTGCTCAGGTCAAATTAATACACGTGACAATGTGAGCTCGGTGGTGTGAGGTCAGCTCAGAAGATTAGTGTGCCCAAGAAGATTGTGTAGTCTTTCGAGGATAAGGGAATCCTAATGATTGAAGATCACTAACATAATCAAACAATTAGGCTCATTTCCCTAGAGTAATTTATTAATTGTTGGGGTCCACCTGCAAGATTTACTCATGATAACCTGCCATGTCGAGCTCGGTAGCCAATCAAATTACTATAGCAAGTGTACTTCTTCAGTTCGGGTTTGCAGGTGACAAGATGGGAAATTAATGAAGTATGCATATTTTCTCCTATAAGAAGAGGAAATGGCCATAGAAAAGAAAATAAGAAACACGGCTTCACACATTACAAATCTCTTTACATTATTCATACTTCAAATATCTCATATAAACATAAAAAGGAGCAGTGGAATCACTTGTAATCTTTCGATTATCAATTAATGAAAGTCATATTTGTCCCTAAAGTTGGCTTGAAATTTACTAGTTTAATTTTCAACGTCAACAGTTTGACGCTAGAAGGTGGGCCCCCAAACTTGAAAAACAGCCTCACCCCTTTTAAGATCTACCAAATAACAAAATTATGGATGAATTTTCAGCTTTTGAAAATCAATCCCGTACTCACCCTGAGCAAGGCCATGACTCGCCAACTATTGGAAAAAGACGAGGTCAAAGTGACACTATTGACCCACAAATGATGGCAATGAAAGAGGCTATCGAAAAATCAACAAACGTTGTTAATAGGTTGGAGCAAAATTGAGCTCATAACCTACCACAAGATACCGATGTGGAATCCCCCCGCAGAGAAATGACCAAGCGACCTCCCACGAGAAGAACTCTCCAGTTTTCAAATGGGAAATCCTCAGAAAGCAAGACTGAGAAAGTTAAGAGTTCTTCTATAGCGACAAAACCAACTACTAGGAGAACAAACAGTGTATTTGACAGACTTGGTCCCCAACACTCTTTGACGCCCACAAGCAAACACGATGAGCCTCGCACAACTCGTCTAGTGGAGTGAACTGAGCCTGAGATGACTGCCTTGAAAAAGCGTATAGCTGATTTGGAAGCTAGAAATGGAGGAAGCTTAGAAGAATACCTGATAAAACGTCATTCTCCATTCACCGAAGATATCTTAGTGGAACCTTTGCCTCAAAAGTTGAAAATGACACAGCTTACTGGGTACGAAGGGGAAGGAGATCCCCTGAGTCATCTGGACAAATCTACGTCTTGGATGGAATTGCAAGGAACAGGAGATGCCATAATATGTCGTGCGTTCCCCCTGACTTTGGGAGACAAAACTTAAAGATGGTTCAGAATGCTGCACCAGAGGTCAATAAGGAATTAAAATGACCTTGCCACAGCGTTCCTTGCCCAGTTCATGGGTTCGAAGGCAAGAACTACGCCAAAGGAACGGCTTGTAAGCATAAAGCAGGGAAAACTGAATCACTCAAGAGCTATTTGAATATATTCAACAAGCAATCCATGAAGGTCGAAAATATTTCTGATGATGCTGCACTCATGGCGATCGTCTCGGGATTGAGACCAAAAACAAGATTTTGGTGGTCACTAAATGAGGATGGACCTCAAACATACTACGAGTTGTTAGGCTGAGCCGAAAAATACATCAGTGCGGAAGTGGCCACTTCAGACCAAGAGGACCTTAAGCCTAATCAACAATCTCTGCAGCAAGTCCAGGGGAAGTAAGTGGATAAAGATGTTGGATGAGAAAGAAGAAAAGATAGGAGAGATCAAAACTGCCCAATGCCATACCCTATCAAATTTCGTGAATACTATCCATTGAATGCAACCTTGGAGGAGGTCTTCCTACAAGCTGGGAAGAAGGAAACCTTCCACTGACCTTAACCACATAAAAAGGAATTGAGTGGGAAAAGCCAGGCGAAGTACTATCGCTATCACAGAATAACAGAACATAACACCGACGACGACAGAAATTTGAAAGAAGAAGTGGAATCACTTATCAGGCGAGGTCATTTGCAAGAATTTGTGGCTAAGCCTATGGAGGTGTCTAGTTGGGACTCAACCACCTACCCAGCAAGGGATAACTCAACAAGTTCGACCCGAACCTCAAGCTTGGGACCTACAACATCAAGCTGAGATCCGAACCTTGATAGGACGAAATTAGTGTCTTAAAGGTTCACGGAGAGCTAGGCAAAGAATGACACGTAATGCTTGCATCTGGTAGAACCACAATCCAATATATCAAGATACGGAGGCCAGTGCGACGCCGTACTCAAAATGGTTCGAGTTTTCTGAGGAGGATGCACGAGGGGTGTTCCAGGATCAAAGTGACACGTTAGTTATAGCTTGACAGTCGCTGGGCTCCAAATACACCGAACTCTGGTAGATAACGGAAGTTTAGTTAATGTGCTGTATTCTCGAACTCTGGAGCAAATGGGAATATATGAACGTTATCTATAGCCATACCCCATAAGGTTGCAAGGGTTCTCTAGAGATCGTATAGAAGCCAAGGAGCAAATTGTCCTGATTGTGGAGTTGGGAGAACCTCCTTTCCAAAGAAGGATTTTGGTAAATTTTATTATTATTGATCTACCTTCCAACTATAATGCTATATTAGGAAGGCCTATACTATACGAGCTACAGGCAGCCACCTCAATATATCATTATTGCATCAAGTGTCCAACTTCCTATGGACCAGGGGTGGTACGTGGAAATCAGGCCGAAGCAAGAGCTTGCAACATAGACCTACCTACTCACCAGGTCCGAATGTTAAGAAACCAACATCATCAACAGAAGGGAAAATCCATGTTCAAACGACCTATTGTAGTCGATCTGTCTTTGATCAGCATAACTGATAAACATCGCAAAAAGGCAACTGATGACTAGCTCTTATTTGAAGAAAGGGAAGCAGACCCAAATCCGTATCCTAGAGTCTTAATGATCTCTATTCCCATATCAGGAGTTAATATTTCTAAGGTCCTAGTTGATATAGGAAGCCCTCTTAACATACTCTACGCTAGCACCATGGAACGAATTGGGATCCTCCTCAACTTCTTACAACCTTACCCAAACATGGTTCTGGGGCTTGATGGTGTTCTCTTTAGAGCAAAAGGGGTAATCAAACTCTATGTGGAGCTCAGAGAATCCCCTCGTCGAGCTAAGTTGAACACGGAATTTGTGGTTCTGGAGTCGAAATCTCCTTATGATGTTATCATGGGACAGCTTGTGTTGTTCAACCTCAGAGCAGTCGTGTCCATGTACCATTACTCTCCCAAGTTTCCCACGCCTCATGGCATAGGGTAAGTCAAAGGAAATAGAGATGTTGCTGAAAAATGTCAATTAATGTTTGATCCAAAAGGGAAAAAGATTTATCTTCCCTCAGAGGTCCATATGGTATGCACAGTGAAACCCACACCGGATTCAATGGACCCACGTTTGAAGGTAAGAAGAGGAGAACCAATGGAAGAGCTAGATGCTATTAAGGTCGGAATGGGGAACCCACAGAAGGAACTCAAGATAGGCCATGAGCCGTGGTCACCACTTAGAGATCAGATTACCAATTTTCTTCAAAAAAAACCTTGATGTTTTCGTTTGGGAACATTCGGACATAAAGGGGATCGACCTAAAAGTCATGTGTCACAAGTTGGGAATTTATCCTTCGACCAAAGCAGCAACGAAGCCGACCTCTAAACCCAGAACGGTATGAAGCGTTGAATAAAGAGGTACATAAATTGCTTTGCAATGGGTTTATTCGAGAAGCAAAATATCCAAAATGGGTCACCAATCCTGTTTTAGTTAAGAAGAGTAATGGAGACTAGAGGATGTGCATTGATTTCACCGATCTAAACAAAGCATGTCCAAAGTACACCTTCCTGATACTAAGAATAGATCGGATGGTAGATGATACTGCTGGTTACGAATTACTCAGTTTAATGGATGCATACTCAGGGTACAACCAAATCTCCATGTATGAACCACATCAGGAACACAGCTTTCATTACCGATTGTGATCTTTATTGCTATAAAGTCACGCCATTCGGTCAACGCTTGGTAAATTTAATGTTTGCTAGGCAGATCGATAAGATCATAGAAGTGTACGTCGACGACATGCTAGTAAAAAGCATAAATGCCCAGGATCAACGATGACACCACGCTGAAATGTTCCTCTAAGAATCTACGGAATGAAATTAAACCCACACAAGTGTGCCTTTAGTGTCAGGTCGGGAAAGTTCTTGGGTTATTTGGTGAGCCGTAGGGGAATCGAAGCTAATCCGAAAACGATAAGGGCCATAATTGAGATGCGTTCTCCAACCAGACCTAAAGAAGTTCAAAGCTTGACCGGGCGAATTGCGGCCCTTAACCGTTTTATGTCAAGATCGATGGACAAATGCAAACCCTTCTTTAACGTATTGAAAAAAGGAAAAAATCTTGAATGGACATCTGAATGCCAACTCGCATTCGATCAATTGAAGTTGCATCTGGCACAACTACCAATATTGTCAAAGCTGAAAATAGGGGAGACATTGATGTTGTATCTAGCAGTGTCAGAACATGCCACCAGCGTAGTGTTGGTTAGGGAAGAAAAATGGGTATATCACCCCATCTATTACATCAGCAAAGCTTTGCATGAAGCCGAGCTTTGCTATTTTCCATTAGGAAAGTTAGCTTATGTGGTGGTCATCGCAGCTCGGAAGTTAAGACCTTACTTCTTGGAGCATCCAATTGAGATCTTAACTAATTACCCATTGAGGCAAGCCTTGCAGAAACCGAACACATCAGGAAGGTTGGTTAAGTGGGCAGCTGAGCTAGGTCAATTTGATATAAAGTACAAACCACGTACCTCTGTTAAAGGTCAAGCTCTTGCCAACTTCATTGCAGAATTTAGTTCGGAATCGATAGAGGAATCTTATCATAATGAACCTTGGAGACTTTTTGTTGATGGATCATCTCCAGGAACACGAGTGGAAGCTGAAATTGTTCTGGTCAGCCCCAATCACCAATTGTTTTGTAATTCATTGCCATTAAACTTTAGTGCTTTAAACAATGAAGTTGAATATGAGGCCCTCATAGCTGCCCTAAGAATGGCAAGGGAAATGAGGATTGATCATCTGGTGGTATACAATGATTCCCAGCTAGTGGTAAACTAGAATAATGAAGCTTATCAAGTAAAGGAAGAAAGGATGAATAGTTACCTTCAGATTGTTAAACAAGAGCTGAAAAATTTCAAGGATGTACAGGTCGAACGAGTTCCCCGAACGTAAAATGGCCACGCTAACGCCTTAGCCCAGTTAGCAATGAGCAAAGGGATTGAAAAGTTTAATAGTATCCCAGTAGGGAGAATCTGTCGTCTCGCTATTGAAGAATTTAAGGTGATTTACATGACAACCAACCTTAAACAAACATGGATGGATGAATCGTTACATATCTGAAAACAGGGTCATGCCTAGAAGACCCTATCATGGCGAGAAACTCCGTATAAAAGCAGCCAGATACATGTTGATCAATGACATCCTATATAAGTGAGGGTATTCTGTGTCTCTACTTAGATGTTTGAACGAGGAAGAAGCATTGTACGCCCTAGAGAAAGTGCATGAAGGAATATGTGGAAATCATGTTGGAGGATAGTCTCTAGCACACAAAATTGTGCGCTGGGGATATTTTTGGCCGTCCATAAAAAAAGATGCCTTGGAGTTAGCCAAGAAATGTGACAAATGTCAAAGGTTTGCCCCCAAAACTAACCTCCCGCCAAGTGAGCTAAATTGTGTAATAGTTCTATGGCCCTTCTCCAAATGGGGGGTCGATTTGATCAGTCACATGCTAATAATAAAGGGAGGGACAAAATTTGCAATTGTAGCAGTTGATTACTTCACCAAATAGGTGGAAGTCGAACCTTTAGCCAAAATAACCGAGCACAAGACCAATGAATTCATATGGAAATTTATCATATGCCGGTTTGGGATACCACATTTCATTGTAACAGACAATGGGAAACAATTTGATAACTCATGTTTCTCAAATTTCTATGAAAGTTTTGGGATACAAATGCACTTCTCCACGCCCAACAATCCTTAAGCTAATGGGCAAGTTGAAACAATAAATAAGATCATCAAGCACAAGATCAAAGCTAAGCTTGATGCTCTTAAGGGAGGATGGGTTGAGGAGCTTCCCAGCGTGATGTGGTCTTATCGTACTACGACCTGAAGTAGTACAAGGGAAACCCCTTTCTCTTTGGCTTTTAGAGTAGAGGTGGTCATCCCTTTTGAAGTGGAAGTCCCTTATATCCGAATATTGATGTATCATGAGGATGAAAATGAGAAAGTGTTACGAGAGGAGTTGGATTTGTTAGAAGAAAAAATAAATGAAGCTGAGATTTGGAACGCCATATTACAATTAGAAGGTGAAAAACGAGAATTTAAAGTTGGTAACCTTGTATTAAGAAAAGTCTTTCTAGCAACAAGAGAACTCAATTCTGGGTCTCTAGGACCTAACTGGGAAGGTCCTTACAAGGTGACCAAAGTTCTTCTTAGAGGAGTATATGAATTGGAAGATATGAAACCTGTCACATCCTTGGAATGCCAAACATCTCCAAAAATACTATCAATAAAAGGTGGCTGTACTATATGGTTGTTCATAATGAGAAAGGATATTTCTAATGAATGAAGATGCTGACATGCTAATTTAAAGCATTGCTCCTGAAGCAAATCGAGCTAAGATTGCATGTACTGCAACACTTAGTGTGAATTCCTGCAAATGAATCTCCAAATCCCTGCTCATGAAGCAAGCCGAGTTAAGGTTGTATATACTGCAACACTTAGTGCAAATTCCTACAAAGGAATCTCCAAAGCCCTACTCATGAAACTGGCTGAGCTAAGGTTGCATGTGCTGCAACACTTAGTGCGAATTCCTACAAAGGAATCTCCAAAGCCCTACTTATGAAGTATGTCGAGCTAAGGTTGCATGCGCTACAACACTTAATGCGAATTCCTACAAAGGAATCTCCAAATCCCTACTCATGAAGTAGGCCAAACTAAGGTTGTAAGTACTGCAACCCTTAGTGCAATTCCTAAGCCCTGCTCGTGAGGCAGACCGAGCTAAAAATATATGTATTGCGACTTTTAGTACCATAGACGTTTAGTTTATATACGTTTAAGTTTATAAACATCATTTGAACATTAAGCCAAAAACACTCAAACTGAACTTTTCTTTCATTCATAAAGTAAAAACATTACCAAAGTTCATAAAAACAAAAGTTTTGAAGACTTAAAAATAAGGTACAAAATGAACTATCGGGTTGGGGAGTCCTGGGAAGCTACATCTTCAGGAGCGACTTGGGCTTCAGCTGCCTTCAGTAGCTGTTCCATCTCCTTTCGCTGCTCCTTATGAGCCTCCTCCAAGAAAGCGGTGTCCTGTCCGATCGTTCCTTATTGATATGATGGATGATCTCACAATAGCCAAGACATACGCCTCTTGAGCTATAGCATCAAACTTCGGTGAGGCCCTCCAACTCTCCAGTTATAGCCTAAGTTGTCGCCTTATCAACCCTTTTTTTCTCTTCTTCAGCTTGAACGCTGGCCTTTTCGCCCCATATGTGCAAGGCTTTATTATCAACCATTAGCCTATGTTCTGTAGTAAGAGCAGCATTGAGCTCTATTTCCATTTTGTTCATACGATCCTTATAATCCTTCTTTTTCTTAGCGAATGCCGCCTTCTCTGCCTCAATTTTCTCGAACATCATATTAGCCTAGTCCCTTAATTCAAGCATTTTGTCGAGCTCAGATTTGACCTAAAAGAACAAATATTCAGTTAAAGGCACGAATAATTCAAATAGAAAAGTTTCAAAAAAGCGATAAAAGTTCATAGAATTTACCTTCTCTGTCACTGATACCATTTGAAGAACTGCTCGGTGACAATAGAGCTGAGCTGAAACAATGCTTTCTCCAATAAGCATTTCAGTAGAAATTTCTGCTCCTTATCATTCCGCTTCGTGTCATAAGGGTAGCAAATTCCCTCAAGGGAGAAGGAAAGGAAGCAGTTGACTCCTTCGCTAGAGAAAGAGCTTGGAGAAAGTCCAGGAAGATCTCAGGTCCGCTCCCATCTGACCTTTGTAAATCAGGGCATTTTTCTTGAGGCCTTGAAGATGAGGCAGCAGCAGCAACAGTAGCAGCAATAAGAACGCCTAAAGGAACGGGCTGAGATGAAGGGGGTGCAAGGGCAGGAGTAAGTCCCAGCTCGACGGAGCGACGTCGCTTCAATGGCTGTTCAGCTTGAGCCTCGGATTCCACCTCCTCAGGTCGGTCCTCTATAGGAATTTATTTTTGTTTAGCAGCCTTAGCTGCTTGGGTCGCCCTTGCTGCACTAAAGGCCCTTATTTTCGAACTTTGGTCTAAGATGAAAATTGAAAGGATGTTAGTATTGAGTTCAAACCATGCATATATACATATGTAACAACATTCAGTTCATTTACGAGAGGAAGTAGGTACTGAAGTAGAAGGTTTGCTCGGATCTGAGGTCAGCGGCAGAGCTTGAAGCAAACCTGCTTGGAACAGGTTTTTGTCTGAAATAAGAAATTTGCAAGACCTCTACCTATTGGGAAGAGCTCGGATCGAATCTGCCTATCCTTGAAGAACTGAACTTAGGTGACAGGGTTGGTAAACTGCAAAAGAAGAAAGAGAAAGTTAGAATAATAATTCTAATAGAAATTCGAAGTAAAAATGGAGATAATAGCTACTCACAGAAAGGATGGTAAATGGTGGGAACTACGTCCTCCCTGTCCACCTCGGTAGGATGGAACTGCCAATTCTCCAAAACGTAGAAGCACTCTTCCTTCCACCCATTAACCAAAGATAGAGTATTTAAAACTAGAGCCCCCAGTTCTAGGTCTAACGCTGGTATACCACTAGCTAGTATTTTTCTCATCCTCATTAAAAGTGAAAAGGGCATTAAATTGGGTTACGCTCAGCTCGGGATGACCTAATTGCTTCCATAAAACTAAAGTTGCAATCAAGGTTCTCCACCTGTTTGGACAAAGATGGGTAGGGGCTATTCCTTAAGATGAAAAGAATGTCCGAATGATTTTAGGAAAAGAAAGCCTTAGTCCAGCCTGGAAGATAGCTGCATTAAGAGCCACACGCCCCGTAGAATGGGTATGAGCTCGGTCAGAAGAAGATGGGATAACTAGTTCTACAGACAAAGGTACATTATACTTAGCCCTATTAGTAGTTAAGGTGTCCGCTGTAACTACCAACTTATGGGAATCAGCCCTCCATATTTGGTTCTCACTGCGACCCTCCTCCTGAGCTCTCGCTTCTCTCATTTTTCGACGATGTTCCATCTAGAGGAGTTAGACCAAGGACGGGGACTGGGCGGAGAACGATAAAAAGAAGAAATGGGAACATGAGTAAAAACTTCCCGACAATCTGAGCTAGCAGATGAAGGATTAACAGATGGGGTGGATGAAGACGGTATAGGTTCTTCCTGATTATTTCCCCAGGACTACAAGCGAGATTCGTCCAAACTCATATAAGTAAATGGGAAAAAGGAAATAAAAACGTAAAAAGAAGGGTATTCTAATTAAAAAAGAATACCTGGATGAAGACAACCTCACTCAGAAGATCGAAAAGCAAAGGAAAATTCTGGAGTAAAATTTGAAAGTTTGAATACAAAAGTGAGGGAATGAAAAGTGAAAAAGTTATTTAAAGAAGAAGAATATGGAGGGACAAGATCTGAATCGTCCAAATAAAATGATTAACGGTTACAAACCCAAGCTTCTTGAAGAAGGAACATGTTATACAACTCATGTACGAGTAAAGGCATGACATGTGTCCCTGTCCTTAATTGAAGTAATGATTATAGAAAATTGGGAATTGCGTCGGTCAATTTATTAGGTCAGTCCATACCTAGGTCCGCACTGACCTGGGGGTATCTATTGACAAGTTGAGCTCTGAGGCCGCACATGTCGAATTAATACACGTGATGAGCACGTGCCAATGTTAGCTCGGTGGTGTAAGGTCAGCTCGAAAGGTTAGCGTACCCGAGAAGATTGTGTAATCTTTCGAGAATAAGATAATCCTCAACAAACCAACCAATCAGAAAAATCCACAAGGAATAATCTTACCACAGTGCTCACATAAGCCTCTAATCAAACAATTAGGGTAATTTCCCTACAATAATTAATTGCTGGGGCCTACCTGCAAGATTTACTCATGATAACCTGCTAGGCCGATCTTGGTAGCCAATCAAATTACTACAGCAAGTGTCCTTCTTCAGTTCGGGTTTGTAGGTGACAAGAGGGGAATTAATGAAGCATGCATATTTTCTCCTATAAGTAGAGGAAATGGACATGGAAAAGAAAATAAGAAACACGGCTTCACACATTACAAATCTCTTTACATTATCCATATTTCAAATATCTCCTATAAACACAAAAATGAGCAGCAAAATCACTTGTAAGCTTTCGATTATCAATTAATCAAAGTCGTGTTTACCCCTAAAGTTGGCCTGAAATTTACTTGTTTCATTTTCAACGTCAACATATTCTATTTATATGAAACTATGAAAGACCCTAATTTAGCTAGATAATATCGTGCTTAATTCAAATAGATCACAAAAGATGCTAAAAAGATGATATTTAAGTCAAACTAGGAAACTACCAAAAAAGATAAAATTCTCGTCAAATTTTTATACTATTTTCCGCTAACTTGTTCTCGTCATGTTTCTGTGCGACCGTACGCCCAAAAGTACTATGCGCCCACGTAGCCTTGTGCAGAATTTCGTGACGATTCCGAATTGTACTCATGGGTGAAAATCCTACACCGAGCTAAAAATTATGCTCATTTTAATCCACGCTACTCGTTTTCTTTCCAAATATCTTCCAAACCTTGAATCCAACTCATTTCGGCTCTCGAACCTTTCACGAAATTTGAACATTGGCTTGTCAACTTCACCCATCTGCACTTCATTGCTTGAACCCTTAACTCGTGTGATCTAACANTTTATACTATTTTCCGCTAACTTGTTCTCGTCATGTTTCTGTGCGACCGTACGCCCAAAAGTACTATGCGCCCACGTAGCCTTGTGCAGAATTTCGTGACGATTCCGAATTGTACTCATGGGTGAAAATCCTACACCGAGCTAAAAATTATGCTCATTTTAATCCACGCTACTCGTTTTCTTTCCAAATATCTTCCAAACCTTGAATCCAACTCATTTCGGCTCTCGAACCTTTCACGAAATTTGAACATTGGCTTGTCAACTTCACCCATCTGAACTCCATTGCTTGAACTCTTGACTCGTGTGACTCATTCAAGTGATTGCCTGTCCCAAATCATATCAATTTGACTCAATGATTTGTGTTGATATCATATCATTTTTCCATTGAAAACAAGTCTATGAACAAAATTCATGGGTTGAAGCCCTTGAGTCTAGTGGGTTTTAGGTCAAATTCAATCGTTTAGACGGTCAAAATGGATCTTTTTTATTATGGAAGAAATTACTTAAATCATTTATTTGTGTAGGAGTACTTTCATTTGTGCAGATTATCATTCAGGGTGTGTTTGAGCCACA
>CAIGRH010207485.1:0-11183 GCA_903798295.1 Fraxinus nigra | reverse complement strand
TTTTTTTTTGAAAATGTTGGTTTGTTGCTGCATGGATTCACTAACGAAATGATTTTGAAATAAGCCATATTAGATTTAGGTATCGAAACTTTAACGACAATTTGAAACCAAACTGAATCATTTAAAAAAAATTTAAATTTTTACCAGAAATTAGGACGAGCCATCGTAATATTCAAAATAAAATATAACTATTATAACCTCGTTGTTGAGACTTTCTTTAGTTGGTATACATATATATATAAAGTACGCAAATATTTAGAATCATTGGACTAGAGGATGAAGAAGAATATAAGATCAAAAATCGCAAAAAATTGGACTAAATCATTAAGTTTCAATTTTTCTCATACCTTTTAAAATGATTGATTTGAAAATATGTCAAAAAATACTACTAAATCTGATCACTTACCCACTAAATGGAAAGTGTACAAAATAGAGGGTCAGTTTGATTGCAATGGCGAAAAATTGGTGTAAAGAAAATGAAATCTAAAGAAAATAATTGTTTAGAAATTGTTTTCCTGGTAATTGTTAATAAATTGNAAAGTACGCAAATATTTAGAATCATTGGACTAGAGGATGAAGAAGAATATAAGATCAAAAATCGCAAAAAATTGGACTAAATCATTAAGTTTCAATTTTTCTCATACCTTTTAAAATGATTGATTTGAAAATATGTCAAAAAATACTACTAAATCTGATCACTTACCCACTAAATGGAAAGTGTACAAAATAGAGGGTCAGTTTGATTGCAATGGCGAAAAATGGGTGTAAAGAAAATGAATTCTAAAGAAAATAATTGTTTAGAAATTGTTTTCCTGGTAATTGTTAATTAAGTGTGTTTGATTTGCATAATTTTCCACCTGAAATTTTTTAAATTTTTTGGATTTTTTTGTTCACGTTTGACTTTATTTTATATGAAATTTGTTCATTAAAGTGAATTCTTTTTTTTTTCACAATTGGTTATAAAATTTGTTACCATTGTCAAAAAGTTAAAAAAAAAAAAGTTTGTTCGAAAACTATTTTTTCATCAAAGTCTAGTATTAGTTTGACTTCGTTTTACATGAAAATGCCCATTAAAGTGAATTTTTTTTTATCCAATCAAACATGGCCAAAATAAAATATCGGAGTCAAATCATAATCCGATTTATTGCTTTTTGTGTAAACTTTCCCTTATTAAAAATTCAACGCAAATGGACGGTTTATTTGTATTATCTCAATCTGACTTCCAAACATTATCTTAATGAATAATGAAACAAAAAATTTACAAAAATTCCGACCTGCCGGATTCGAACCAGCGACCTAAGGATCACAGCAACAACTACAGTCCTCCGCTCTACCAACTGAGCTAAGGTCGGTTTCTGATAACTTGACTACTTATTTATAATACCACCAAAAGTTTGAAAGAAACTGCCACTTTTTTCAACGAGTCACAACTTTCTCTAAACTTTCTTAAATATTCGTAATTCTAAATCCTAACGCGTGTGAAGAATTTGAGCACTTTTCGATGATTAATGAAATAATACTTCATAATCTTACGTTTGACTTTGAAATTTTGGATTAAATTAGTTAATATTGTACGTTATAAATCAAAACTACTTTTCATTATCTTCTTTTTTTATATCAATTCTCAACAATTTGTTAAGCAGCGTAAGAGCCGGAACACAAATTATCCAAAGAAATGAGTTAGACGAGAGTACAAAATTATCTTCGATGAAACATGGCGTGTTAGTGAAGAACGAATCTAAACAATCGATAGTTGGAGGGATTCGTGTAAGCCGGTCTCGAGCGAAAATATTTCACATGCTGCCAAAGTATTCCCTTGTACCTCCTTCTGGCCCCAGTACTCGAATTAATAAGAATCATCGACCCCTATTCATGTGAGTTGATTATTGATTAATCAAATAAATGAAGTTTAAACCTTAGGTCATGATCAGTTCTCCAATTAATTTTGTACCGTCGAGGTTTTCAACAACCACCATGACAGGTCAGTTTGTCTGGTTGGATCAGGTTTTTTGCAACTTCGTGAAGTAACAGGGCTAAATAAATAAATTAAACACAAAACAATTAGGATCATAATTTTACTTGATTCGAAGATTGGAAATAAATTTCAAAGTTCATTATTTCTTTTAGTTCTAAACAGACATTTTCGTCTGTTTCTATAACCAACTAGACTTTAACAGTTTGTTCTAAACTGACAAAGTTTGAACCTCTGCTATCATGTCATCTATCAACAATTTCTCAATTTCATTGCCTATCATGTCAATTTCTCCTTTGAATCCAAACCACAGCATATCCCTGTCAAGTATACTTTCCGGTATTTCCCCTTCGGCTTCAAAATCTTGGCCGGAAAGCAACTTCTGGAGACTATCTCTGATCACTTGCTTTGCCCCCTTTAAATCAACTCCCGTTAGTTTCGGCATAACCCATGGGAACGAGTCAACGAGCTGCTGATAAACGTCTACAAATACTGAATTTATTCGGTCAAACAGCAACCTTCTTTCAGACCTCGACTCCAAATTCTCATGACTGTATTTCTTCTCAAGGTTATCAAACAACTCAGGATGCAAAGGGCATTCTGGGGAGTGCCATGTTGTTCTAAACAAATCGAGGTCAGATTCTTCAAAACCCGAGTTGATCAGCACATCAAGAACATAAGAAGCTTCCCAGTCTTCAGCTTCTAATTTATGGTTTTGTTCCAAGTCCACCAATGAATGTTGTGCTACATCTTCCTCGCTTGAAATACGTGCAGGGACGAGATATGGTCCTGATTCCATCTTGAGGAGCTGCAGCTGCATTCGCAATTCTACGAAAAAAGGTACATAGCAATTTATAATTGTAGAAGAAACTAAGAAAAACAAAAACAAAAGAGAACACGTGTACTGCGAGAATGAGCATGGATGACTGAAGTACATGAATCTAATCTAGTAAAGCAAAATATGTCTGTATAAAATTCTGGCATCACAAGGACACAAAACAGTGGAGTTTTAATGACAGAAGGAAGAGCCAGTCACTGTAAACAATGGCTAAATAGACACTGTACTGCTACCGTGTGTATGAACTAACTCTCAGGGATTATTTTCATTGGCATCATTCAAATAAATTTTCATAAAATTCAGTCAAGCCAAATGACGATGTTCTCCATAGTTAAAAAAAGTATATCTATTAAACACTTCATTCATATACTGGAACTCGCAATGACTTTATCACCATGAGTTTCAAACACAGGCAAATTCTTAAAATATTAATAACAAGCTTCATACCATGAAGTTCAGCACTGACTCTTTCAAAGCTTTCAGAACTGGATGATATATCTTCTGTGAAAGGGACCTCCAGGACTGAAACTGGACTATGATAATCAGCATTCTTGGAGCTCTCTGAAGAATCTGGCTCAGCTCCTGGAAACTGCATGGAAGCAGAAGCTTGTTCGGGTAGTCCCTCCAATGGTTCCTGAAACATCATGATTTGCTGAAATGAATTTCATAGGGTTGAATAAAACTCTCATAATTCAATTAAACGGCATTCCCATATTGAATGATGAAAATACATCATTAGGGAAAAAAAAATGTGCTAACAAGATGTTATCATAGATGTACAGGTGTCTAACAGCTCTTACAGAAATTTAACTAATAGTCTGCCATGACTTCATCAAAATTTAACTCAAAAAGTCTATATTCATAATTTTTATGGTTTTCAGTAATGTATATTTGTAGAAAGAGGAAACTATAAAACAGAGAAATAATTTGCGATGACTCAATTGAATGGGAATCAAATAACACAACATTTACGCGAAAATATCTCAATGTGGAAATAACCAACTCTAGGCAGTAAGATAATTTAGCACCATGTAAGTCAACCAAAATCATTTGCAGCAGCATTCTATCAATTCATACTAGGAATATAAACCAGCTAAGAACTTGTAGACAGTGGAACATTAGATTCTTGTGCAACTTAATCAACTGCCACCAGAAAAGCAGAAGGCATTCACAGCATGTCATGAAAAAAAATAATCATCTAATATATACCTTGGACTTATACAGATGGAGACTTGGGATGAACATGGAATAGGAACAATGTGAGTAAGAGAAGGATTTACATGCACAGAAAGTGTTACTAACTTACTATAGCACAGGGGATTGTGGTTCTATACCTAGAAAGTGCAATAATTTGCAGTAGCAAATTTTAAGCCTTATCTCAATTTAATGCAGTTATTTCAAACAAAAAGTGAAAATAAGAACTCGATCCTACTTGGTTATGTGAATAGGGACGACCAAGGAAAACATGTAAAAAAAAAAAAATACAATAAAAACATGATTACAAGGTTTAGTATTTGCTGCATGAATGTAGCATTAATAATTTTGTTAAAATGAAGCAAAGATCCAAACCTGGAAACTAGAATCCTCTTTGTAAGAAGCAGTATTTTTGTCCTTTTCTACCTCCGAATATGATTGCTTCAATTGCAACTCAGAAGATTTTGAAGATGAGGTTACAACCCCATGTTTAGCAGCAGCCTTTGCATCAGGAATGGGAGTTGTACAGGTGCCATCTTTGGCAGTGATCTGAGATGTGGACTGCTGTTCACTTGGGTTTGTTTCAAGGTTCATCTCTGTTTGGATCTCAAAATTGGATTCTGTTGAAGAGTCCGTTTCGTCGGCAAATTTGTGATGACAGGAAGGTTTCTTGCTCCTGCATTTTATATCTTTAGCGGAAATATCTTCCTTCCAACTTAGGTTTCCCTTCACAGACTCACTTCTACCACAATTGACAGTGTCATTATGCAGTAGATATTGGTCTTCGGCCAAAGTTACAGAATTCATTCTTCTTCTGTGAGTTTTGCCACTCACAAAAGAGGGAGAAAGAGACCTCGATCTTGATGAAATTCTATTACGCTCATCCTTCCAACCATTCGTATTGCTAATGCGCAAAGGAAAATCCCAAATTGCAGCTCCATTTTTGCTCATATGCCGATCACTTGTCCTATCGAGACCCACATTAGCATTCAAATATTTAGGCCTTGTTTCTCTATCAGGTTTGGCAAGCATTTCACCCAGTGTGCTAGCATGACCAACCATTTCCAAATCCTGACATCTACGAGTCGTCTTCCACCTAGCAGACAATCTCTTTTTTGCCTCTCTATTTACAGATGACAATTTAAAAACCTCGGACTCACTGGCAGAATCACTTTCATAAGCATCATAAGAACTCTCGTCTCCTGCATATCCTCTGACTCCAGAAGATGTTGGATCGATGAATCCATCACAACCATCCCTCATTCTCCTTGAAATTTCTCTAGCAATTTCCCTAGCATCTCTTGACAAGGGGTTCAAGGATCCTACGTCAGATGAATCTCTCCTGCTCCTGGATAGTATTTCAGCACCTCCTAAACTTGTATATTCTGCGAGCTTCCTAAAGTTGGAGGGGTAGTTATGTGAGTAACCAGGTGATGAGACAGATGCACAAGCACTCTGAATCTTTCCAAGGTTTGGCTTGAGAACCACAATCCTTGTGGGAAGGGTGTTTTTTCCTTTCATCTCTTCTAATTGAATCTTTGGTGATTTGCAAGAAACATGAGCTCTATGGCGATTGTGTGGGTGGAGTAAAAGGCCATCTTCACGCTTCTGGTGGGAGGTCATGTCATGTTTGCACGAAATCTCTCTCTCTGATTTCCATGCTTTGGCATTGCACTCATACTTTGCAAAATTTGATGGCTTCAGAACTTCTATATGACCACGAAGAGAACTGGAAGGATCTACTTCTAAATCATGCACATGCTTTACAAATAAGGAATCTGGATGCTGAGAAAATTTCGGGAATGAGCCCTTATTCGAGTCTACCAACTCAAGTGAGTGAGAATATTCTTTTGGACCTAGAAGCTTTTCATCAGTGGAAAGATGATTTGCGTTTGTAAACTTCTGCTTATTGGGTGCATACTCGGATTTTGTAAGCTTTGAGTTTGCGCTCCATCTTGATGAATTACGCCGACTCGCAACATGAGACGCTTCCACATCTTCATATACATCCCTGAATTCTTGCTGCTCCATCGAGGTTTTCCAACTTGATTGGCCATCGAGTAGTTGGCCATTCCGTTGGATGCTCATTGACACATTTTTCTGTTGATGGCTATCTGAAAAACTCCTTTGTTGTCTATGAGCATGTCGTGGAGATGGCAGCCCGTCAAGACCCATCAATCTGGCAATAACACTTAGCGAGCGTCTCTTAACATCAGTTTCTTTTGACATTTCTTCTGCCAATAACTTCTTTATTGGTGTTCCAGTGGCTCGCCTCGAAGAGCTTTGCCCCGGCTCAACCATGAACTGCATCGGTCATTTATAAGTTATCATATGTTAAGAGTCACTACATGCAAAAAGAAAGCCATAACATCTCTTTGCACGTGAATACCAATGTCAATGATTACTAGATATTCGGAGAGCTAACAAATCATACAAATAAAAATACATACACGCACCATATCATTCCCAGTGGTTCCACCAACAGGAGTTTGAGAATCAGAAGACAGTCTCTGAGCAGCTTTCTGTTTCTCACTTTGTCGAATTCCTGGAAAATTCGAAATCATAAGAAATTGATTGCAAGACTTATAAATGTAGTTGAAAGCTATCAATCACTAATAATTCTGGAAAGAGTTCTCTAGATGCAGATCTCAAAATGGATTAAATAAGACACATTCATCCAAAATTGTAAACTAATTGAAAGACTCCATTCATTGGAAGCAGGAAATCAAAATACAAAGTTCTCTTTTCTCAGTCTAAAATTACAAACTATATGTTGAAAGAATCATTTTAAAAATTGGGAAAATTGTAAGATGCGCTCAAATAGAATTCAAAGGAAAATCTGAATAAAACTAGTCCAGGTTCTCCTGAAAGACTAGGCCCAGCTATGATAATATATCATTAAGAAGAAAGTACTATAAGAAAAAGGGAACAAAATAATGCTGATACCATTACCAAAAAAATAAATAAAGTCCCTATTTAATTCCACTTGATAATACACTTTATCAAAAGCATGTTCAACACTTAGAATCAACTCATTTCATTTATAAACTTTACGTTTAACAATGAAAAGCATGCTCAACAAAGATTATTTTTCTATTGCTCAAGGAATAAACAAATTATTCAATGACAAAAAGAGGTATTTAAAAATAAAAATAATAATTCCATTAAATTTTGGCATTGTCGTGAAAGTAGCAAACATAATGATTTGATAAAAACTCCTCAATCTCTTCCCTTTTCTTATAAAGTCTGTCCCTTTAAATATCAAAATCCAGAAAGAAATGAGAGAGTGAAGCATAGAGATTTGGATTATTAAAGAAAAACTCAGGAACTAAAGCCATCTCCAACGCTAACCAAAATTTGAAGTAAATTTTGCATCATTTTACACCAAACTAAAAATATCATCAACCATTACACCAAATGAACATAGTTTAATCATTACCTTCTCTTTTTTTATTCTTAATAATTTATTTATTTGAAAAAATATTTCTTTATTAATTTTACAAATACATAAATTACTAAATAAATAATTACGTTAAATTAACGAAAAATTATTTTAAGTTTTTTTTTTTTGTTGCAATTTTAATTAATTCATTAATTATTATTTTTACATTATTAAAATTTATTTTAAATGTAAATAACAATAATAATAATACTAATCATAATAAAAATTTATTGTATTAAAAAATATATGACACAAATACCCTCTTTCAATTAGTTTGGCAAATAGAAAAAAAGGGTAAATTTGACTTTGCACCGAAATGATGCAAACTTTGGTGCTACATTGGAGAGCTTTGCACTAAAATTTGGTGCATTTTGGTGTTTTGGTGCTAGCATGCTCTAAAGCATAGAGAAAACACTACCAATCAAAAACTGAAGATTTTGATTTTCCTCTTCATTTTCAGAGATCCAAAGCTTTTCATTTCAAATTTCTCCTAAAATGGAAAACAAACCAAAGAAGAACAAATTCAATATTTTCCCTTTTTTTCTTTCATTATCGAATTATCCTCAAAGACAGAAACACATTAAGAATACTCATTAAACCAAATTCAAACAAAAAGGAAAATCAAAAAGTTTTAGTCTCTTACACGAAATCAAAATAAATTTTGTCTTAACGAAAGACCAAAGTGATTAACCAAATATTCTAACAAAATGTACAGTCACAGAACGAGAGATGGAAATTTTTTACCTTCAATGCTTGTAGCACTCTTGGACTTCCTATGCCGACCTCTCTCCATTTTCTTTTCAAAAATTCAAATGCCAAGACAGACAAAAGCAAACTAGAAAAGAGCAAAAAAAAAAAATTCTTCTCTTTTGAAAAGATCAAAAGAAACGGCGGTTTCTGATAACACAAAATTAGAAATTAGATCGGAAACCTCGGAAAAAGCACGACACCACCACGGAAACCATCACCATTATACCTAGCTTCTCTCCAGCTCATTTGAAACACCTATACCAAAATTTCGAAAAAAAAAAAACGAAAATGAACATCAGGCAGATCTTCGTACACACACACGGACAAGCACATTCTAGAGAGTGTGTGTGCTTGCGCCTATACATTCATATAACTTTTGTGTGTGAAAATGGGGGAGAGAAAAAGGGAGCATCTATACATACACGTAGTTTTAGAGAGAGAAAGTCAGACGGGTATTCATGGCCGTGTGAGAGAGAGTGAGGAGTACATTTTTTGAATTGGAGTTTAGATTTTAAGAACGTAGAATTAGATAGTGCGGCACGTGAGGGAATACATTAGTGTGCAAGGGAGGGACCCTTTTGGATTGTGCCGCGTGTAGGGTAGTACTATTTCCACGTATGAATAATAACGAATATGGATTACAATTTTCCAAATATTTTAGTTAATTATAATTAATGATTGGGATTTGTATTGATTAAATTCAGATTTTATTCTAAATCTAAATCAAATAATCAATATTAACCACATATTTTATTGGTCCCACGATTTTTCAACCACACATTCTATCAACTTCTATCAAAATCTAATTTTAAACTTTTTAAATCGAGGATTATCATTAATTTTCCAATCCTTGGATGCTTAATATTGGATCCAAGTTTTGTAGATAACAAGTAATTATGATGATTTTAATTGCAAACATATCCCAAACTTTTATTGCTTTTAATGTCACAATTCATTGATTACAGCTTTGTAATGACTTTAATTAACTTTGCCAAATGTTAATAAACGGGAAAATTATTTTGAATAATGTTAGGTGCTAGATACCGATTTATACGGCTCTATGTGATAGGATAAATGAAAGGTACAACTGAGTGATTCATTTGATTGTACCATTCATTTAGTGTCATCTAAACTACTACTCTAACACCACTGGTACTGACGTTCTTCAGAAAAAAAAAAAAATGTTATTCGTTAGCAATGCTGATGACGGTAAGTACAATAATCTACGTGTTCATGGAGCACTGTCACATTATAATTGAATAAAAATACAGATTATAATTGTATAAAAATAAATTCATTGAGTAATGTAACAGTGACATCACTGTCATAAAAACTATTTTTCACCACCTAAAAGTAGAGATAAAGCCATTTTCAATCTTTTTAACCTGCAAATGTAGTTATATAAAGGCAACAAAAAGAAAAATTAAATGTTCAATATATTATTTTGCCAAAAAAAAAAAAATTGTATTTATCAGTTCTCTATGACTATGAGATCGTCTTAAGGCACCTTTAGCGTTCGCAAGTTACGAATCGGTCGTAAAATCTGATTCAATAAGTGAAACACATCTCTTCAAGTTGAGCAGGAATAATCGCGAAAATAAAATCTTTCATTTCTTAAATCAGCCTTATGAAGACTAAAGCATTTTCTCTAAAATCACTTTTAGCTTCCGTTTGTTTCCCATACTTTTCTGCTAAAAATGAGAAATGTGATCGTTATATATCACATCAAGCTTTCAAATTTGAATTTCTATCTCTTGTGTGGGACCCAATAACGAATATAATTTTCATTCTCATTCTACAATAATGTAAATCAAACGAAGACTTGACAATACATTCTATTGAATCCACAACTTTTCTTTAATTTTTTAACAATACGTACGTCTCTCTGAAAAAAGTCTATATAAAACAAGATTTAAGCGATGGTAAACTCATGTCAGTCTTACCTCTGAACCATACAAATATATTACACTTATGTATGTGTGGAAAAATACGACAAACATTGGCATCCTTGAATTATTAATGAAGGCAAATGGTGACATAACGATAAAAACATTTTTGGGATATTGACTTTGGTGCCTTTACCAATAATAGGACAAAATACATTGCATGGGATTGCGAGTTCAATTGTGTAAATTATGGACAAGAATCTTCAATTGCACGACGTAATTCATGCTATTTCTTGGCAGTTCCTGGTAATATGTAGGCTCCCTCCCTATATGTTCAAGCATTTTTCGTTTAGACATTGTTGAATAAGAAAATAAAAAATTAATATTCTTTTGTTAATGACGCGGGTGATCGAAAAATTGTGTTTTCCGTGAAACGTATGATTACAAAAAAAATATATATATTCGCATTTAGAACTAATAATTGAGAGAAAAATAACAAACATTTTAGATATTGCATTCCTTTGTCAGCAAAAAAATAATATATTTCAAAACTTTCCTTGATAAAAAGGGTTTTTATGGACTAAAATTCTTTTGTTGAGCTTTGGAACAAAGCAACAAAGTGTATGAGAAAGAAAGGGAAAACGTTAAACTAATCAAAATATATGTTGTTCCTAAGTGTACCAATCTATGATAGATTATTGATATTTTTGAACTGTAACATTGCCCAATTACCCCCTGTAACAACTTTTGGACTATCCCAACCTAACATGGATTATCTTCAAAGATGCTCTTGAACTATTTGATATAGATCATATGAGAATAGATTTTGTGAAAAAATAATTTTTTTAGAAAATTAAAAATTTAGAAAAAAAAATAAAATTGGATCCACGTGTAAATAATTTTATTGGGAAAAAAATGTGAGGTTAAAAATAAATTTGAAAAATTAGTTTTTACCAAACAAAGAGTTTTATATGCATTCTGTTGGAATAATATGTACTCCTTCCAACTCAATTATATAAGCTTGTTTCGTTTTTCATATGAGTTAAGAAAACTTCTTTAATATCATTGAAAAATTATTTTTTGCCAAAATCTTTCCTAATT
>CAIGRH010207479.1:8515-19997 GCA_903798295.1 Fraxinus nigra | reverse complement strand
AAAAATATTTCTTAATTAAATACAATAAAATCAGATTTATACAATTAATGCTCACATATACATAATTATATGTCACAATTTATTTATTGGTCACATATTATCAAATTAATTTGATCACGGATTATTTAATGGTCACAAATCAAAAAATTTAAAGGTTACAGTTTATTCGTCGGTCACAGATTTCCAAATTATGATTATTTAATGGTCATAGATCAAAATTTAAAGGTCACAATTTATTCGTCGATCACAGATTTTCAAATTAGTCGGTCACATATTATTTAATGGTTACAGACAAAATATTTATGTGTCACGATTTATTATTCGATCACAAGTTTCCAAATTAAATGGTCACATATTCTTCCACAGTCACGGATAACCAAATAGTTGGTCACAAATTAACCAAATAATTGACACCTTCACCGCACTGCCACCGCCACCCAAAACAACTACCACATAAACACCACCACCACCAACACAAATTAGCCACCACACAAACACCATCACCACCACCACACAAAAAACCGTCCAAACCCACCCCCAACCGCCAGCTCCACCACCAACACTACAACCACCCTCACCCCTACCACATCAAATCCAACATCATCAACACCTTCACCAAACCACAACCACCAACAGTACCACACTACAACATCACACTAACATACCTATAAACCACCATCGCCAAATCTGAAGTCAGACCATACGTTTCAAAGCTTCGGGCCTCGCAGCGTCGACGCTGCTGCCGGCGGAGAGATGCGAGGGAGACTTTCATCACTTCTGAAGTGGAAGAGTCAGAGTTAAAAAAGAGAATTCCTCACTTCTTTCTCTCATTCAGAACCGTACATGAGACTTTCATCTCACACGGCTTCAAAAGATTTTTGCTATAATAATATAATCACCATAATTAATCAGGTTCAATAGTTGCAATTAACTTAGAGGGGCAAATAAGTCGATTTTTCATAAAATCGGCCATGAATGCAAAACTAACAAAAGTTGGGACGTTTTTCAAAAAAGGAATGTGAAAATGGACAATTTATTCGATTTTCTCTTTATTAATTAGTTTATGAGAGTTCAAGTCTAAAGAAGAATATAAAAATATTTTAACTTTGAAAACACTAATATTCAGGTTAATTTCATTCACGATGATTGTACTTCGTCCCAATTTTCAATTAGGCCACTATACTTCAATCGTGTCAATTGGGTCACTGCTTGTCACTCTACTTTACTTTGTCTCAATTTAGGTTACTTCGTTTAATCATGACATCGTTTAACACCAAATATGGACGTGGTTGTAAAACGATCCGAAAGAATACAATTTAAAAAGTTACTTGCCACATTAGATTTGGGGACTTTAAATTAATTCGAGCAATGGATTTTTCATTAATATTACTTCTTCCGAGTTTTTTTTTTCTGGACGACAATATACTCATGTCATGTAGAATGACTATTAGTATTTAATGGCGATGTTATTATCCATTGTTAGACAATATGATGAAATTTAACTGAGTGAACTAAGTTGAGACAAAATGAATTGTAACGTCTCGAGTGACATGAAATTAAAATATAATGACTCAAACAACTCAAATCAAAGTATGATCATTTTGAGTCACGGTACACAATTCGCGATAACTTGCTTGATTGTAAGTTAAAAATACTTACGATGCTCGTTAAATTTAAAAAAAAAAATAAAAATAAAATTCAGATGTTATTTGTATTTCTCTAAAACTCTCGCAACAGGACACGAATGTTGCAAGACTGTCGTGCAGAAAGGAAGAAAAAAAGTTATTACAATATTACTTAAAAGTAACTTTTACATTTCTAGGTTAGTCAAACATGCTCGAAAATGTCCTAACTAATTAGAGCAACTGCAATTTACAAAATGATACTGCAAAAACACACACACACACACACGAGCTAAAAACGAAGAAGAAGATACAGAAGTAGAAAAATTAATTCTTTTCAAGTGAAAGCAGTTGGAAATATTCATCAAAGGGATTAATCGGAAACAATTCGAAAACAAAACCTGAAAATGGGCGAAAGAGATAAAGAATGGGAATTCCATCTCCGATCGTTATCGTCGAGTGCCAGAGATTCCAATTATGCCACAGACGCTGCTTGCGATCCCTCTCTCCTCAATTCAGTTAATTTCTCTCCCCATTTTTATTCTTATTATTGTTTTAATTCTTTTTATTAAGGTCTAATTGATTTGAGGTTTCATTGATTTATTTAGGTGAAAAGGCTGCATCAACTGTGTAAAAGTGAAAATTCGGAAGATTTAGTAGCTAGGGTTTATCCTCACCTTAACAAGATTTTTCAACGTTCAGTTGCGTCGATTTCGCAGTCTCAGCCTCAGACCTCCAACGGCCTTCTTTTATTGGTAGTTTCCCTCTTATTTTATCCGTTTCTGTTTACATTTTTTTAATTTTGTTACATTTGAATATGATTTTTGCCTCCTGTTACTAAATATCTTATCAAACTGTTAAAGTATCACTAGTATACTTTTGCATGAAATTATATGATGAAAATGCCAGTACAAGTGACATGATGTGGTGATACTATTTTATGGCCTTGTCAAGGTCTGCTCGGGAATTCCAAACTAGTTGACAATCAAAGTTAACATTGGTATCTAGACTGACCCCTGGTAATTTATGCACGTATGTAAGTTCAGATGATGTATGTACAACGGTACATGTAATATAGCATTTAAAGTTTTGTTGCACAAAGAGGTGTTTATGTTTCACAAAAGAGCATTATTTCAGTGTTGTGGCGGCTGAAAAAATTGGTCTAATTTTCTGTGTTTGTCCTGAAGTTTCTCTGATCTTTATTATCTGAACGTTATCTTCATTTGTAATCTGAATGTTACAAACAATTCGAGATGTTGAAGGGTTTCTAAGACTTTCATGTTTGCCTCCCCAGTTTGTGATTATGTGTGCCTTGTTAGAAAGATTCTTATACAGGGACTATTCTTTATTATTCAGGCTATTCTTCAATTTTTTCTTGATTTTGGGGATACAATTCTACATGATGCTGACCCTAGTTTGAAGACTTTTTTCCGTTCATGTTTGAGCCGGTAAGAACATAATAATATTCTTTTCTTAATGATAGATTTCGAATTGTATTGATACCAATTACCTTTTGAAAAGCGTATACTTATGTTCTGAGAGTTATATGCTTTCAGGCTGGTTTTGCGTCGAAACAATAATAGAATTTTAATGAATTTCATTGGAGTTTTTGTGCTATCGGTTTTCAAATGTTGGCATCTTGTCTGCTTCTGTCTATTTGTAATCTTTTAATTAAACTGTGTTGCCAAGTGCTGTTTGATTGAGTTTCTTTCCTTTTCTGGCTGCCTCGTAACTGATTATAATGTAATTCAACGTTCGCTGCATTTGCCATGTTGCATAATTTATATACTGTTGTTTTGTCATGCCCAGTAAAATGCATCCGTATGTTGTTATACACTATATATAATGTTATTGCAGTGAGTTTGCAGATCCTATTGTTGCTGAGACAACTCTTGAATTTCTAAATGCTAACAAAAGGAAGCTCCTGAGTTCTTTCCCCACATTACTTCCTCAGGTATTTAGGTTGAGATAAATTCTTATAGCTAATTCTATGTGGGATAACACAATATAGACGATGTCAATTGTAATAAGATCATCTTATTACTAATATACAGTGATACTTTAGTTAGTTTCCAATAGACATATCTTGTACAGTCTGCTAATTGTTGTCTATGAATTCATGTAAACCTTTTGTACCATCATCATTCATTCCATTATCTCCTCTTGTTTTACACAGTTTATTTAATATCAAGTTCTCTTCTAGAAGCCACTTTAGATGGTAATTTTTACTCCGACATTCCTTTCTAGCCTAATGCCTTGAACTGCTATTTTGAGTATGGCATTTTCCCCAATCTACTCTGAAGTGGCCTTAGTTCGCTCCTAATGAAAGGTTTGGGTGCTAGATTACCGAATCTGACATCTGTAGCCATTTTTGCTTTTTCTCTGGACAGTCAAAGTTGATTTTCATGTGCCCACTCAGAATTTTGAAGCTATGACTTTTCTGTAAAATCAGCAAAAGGTTTAGCATACTATGTTTCCCACAATTATGGTTAATATTGTCTTAGTCCTTGATTATTTCTCAAGATTTATATCTTTAATAAACTAATAGATAACTGAAGAGTGTAGTTGCAGAAAGGATTAATGTCTTTCTTTTCATTTGTTATGAAGTATTTCTCATCGTCTTTTCATTTGAAAAGTGCAGTCGTAGAATCCGTAAAGTGTATTCAGTGTAATTCCTCTAATCTCTATCTTAACGTGCAGTTTTTCCCATTATTGCTGAAGCTTATTGCATGGAATGGAGAGAAGTGAGTATTTCTCCTTCCTAGCTTCTTTGTTCGTTTTGTCAAATTTCGACAGGACAAGTAATATCACGCAGATTACCTGTCAAACAGATACATGCCTTTTTTCTCTTCTTGCGTAGAAGGTCATTCATCTTCTCACTGAAATAAAGCAATTCATAAATTGGTTCAAACTACTATATGTTTAAAATTAAAACTTGTTTGAGCTGGATAAAAAATTTTGGCATTATTTTATTCATGCACATGTGTGTTTAATGTGGAAATGTGGTAACGGAAAGAACTAAAACAGAAGAGATCAAATTCTAAGGTCTCAACAACAAGCGCACACATTAGTATTTAATCTTTGTGCTAACAATACACTGTTATATCATACCAGCTTACGGCCATTGAATAATACCTAATTATTTTGTTCTTTTCTAGAATCGTTGAAAAATTCGGCACGTCTCAAATATGGATTGCTTTTTTCTCTATTCTGCAGTTGTTGTCCCAATAGACTTTCAGGATTCATGAGCATTCCAAGCATATTCATGTTATGCACTTTCGAAAAATGAATGCTGGCATCCTGGATGCATATAATTTTTCATATATGCTCTTACAATGTAATTACCTAATTACTCCTCTACATGACCTAATAAATGGAAAACACACAAACAGATATATAGCTAGGGCGACATTTGCTTGCTCCAACATGCACATTTATTTATAGAAAGCATAGGTTGTTGATATATGCTAAAAGCTCTTCACCTGAGCACATTTACACTTGCCCGAACAATTGTGATTATCTATGTCTATATATGCACGTATTTTGATAACTATATATGTTTATGTGGAGCTTTTAAGTGTGCCAACATGCATTCCTCTATGGGCAGTGGATGTATAGTGAACCAATCTTCATGTACTGGTTGTATCTTTTCACTTTCTATTGTACATGTGCTTAGTTTTCTTCATTAACAATATCCTTAAAATTCTTCTGTTGTGTCTTCCTTTCCCCTCGATTGGGAGAATCATATTTTTCTATCAAAAGAATAGCAGGGAAACTTTGATTTTGGTGCATGCGGTTAGCTTTAGAATCCTTTTTCTGATGTATAAACAACCATATCCGGTAAAAATCCATGTAGGAGTTTAATTTGTTGGGCTCTCTATGATTCAATGACTGAAGTAGCCAACTTCCTGAGTCATTTGCTCTGTCATGCAGGTTTGAGAAATTGTTTCTGAGAGTGCTCCCGGGATTGATTTCTCCTGGATCCTTCATTCCATCGTTTCCTTCACTCGTTGACTTACCAAGTAAGTTTGTTTATATTTCTTTGTAACAACTGTCGACTACTTTTTTGGCTTATTTGGGGAGAGTGGCAAATGGATGGAGTGAGGAGAGGAGCTTGGCATTGGTTGGTGGAGGGCATTCCTAGTTTCTTGTACAACTCACATAAGCAATTTCTGTGGTAAGCTTTGAGAAGTGGGCTTACCTCATTCTCCCCTCCTGCTGTACTATAAACATGTAAAATCTTAGCTTTTTCTTTCCTGCTAGAATAATTCAAATGTTTAACAACAGCAGCGTGAAGGAAGCCATCGTCAATGTTATTATGCTGAATCCAGCTTTTCATTAAGTTCTTGCATGTACTTTTTTATTATGACAACCTTCTTTTGTGCCTTGGTTAGTATTGGTTGTGGCATTGGAAAAGGTGGAAAGAACTGCAGGGTCACTGGTTGGAGGCAGCATAGCTTCAATTCAGCAGAGTGCAGCTCCTCAGGTTTTTATCTTCAGTAAACTATGCTACAAAAAATTTCTCTCGTGATAAATCATGAACACTACTCTTTGGACACAGATGCTGTTTGATCTCATGGATGAAGCATATACCGGTTCAACTATAGGAGACGGAGGTGCAGACTCTGAATCTGAAGATAGCAGTACGATGGCTGTTGCTGATTCTCTCTTCCTTGAGCTTCTCAAGGACGAGAATGATGGCCTCACAGTATGAACATTTCTGTCTAATCACGAAATTAGTGTGATAGCATCGATAAAAAGAAAGATTGATCTTTTCAGCATAGAAAATTACTTAATTCTGCATAATTTGGGAATGGAGCATTATCTTTTATCCTTTTTGTTCCTTTTGATTTAATTATCTTTGTCTTTCAAGTTTCAACATTTGCACATGCACGTGTTGGGGGTGGCTATATTTCCACAGTTGCCTAGCAGTATATGCTTCCACTTTCTTTCTTCAATTCGATTTCCTAACCTCATTTGTCATTGTGACTGAAACTATGACTTGGTTTCACTGGACATCCTTGTTTCTCCAATATCTTGTTTTTTCTACGTTCCAATTCGTTATGATCTTAGAGGGTGTTTGACACCCATTTTTTGAAGAATAGAATTTTTGGAATAGTGATTAATGGGAGAATGTGTGGTGGAAAAGTTATGAAAAATTTTAGATTTGTGTGTAATATTATTTTATTGGGAGTGTGTGGTTGAAATGAAGAAAGAGAAAAATGAGAATGAGATGAGAATGGGTGCCGAACAGTGGCTTAATGAAGTATGAACAGAACAAGAGTTCTCAAAGACTTACAGATAAATTCACCAAATGGTCTTGAATATTACCAATTTAAAGATTTTTAATTAGGAGATGGTTCCTGATTTATTGATGATAACTGGCATGTTCAGTTATTTGATACATTGGAAGGAATAATTTTCACTGTTGGCCTTCTTTTAAATTGAACAAGGGTGGTGGAGGTGGTACAGAAGATTGATCCACTGTGGAAAGCTGATTTTTATTGTTAACTCCTCAATGTTTAATTTATGTTATTCCGTGAATTCCAATAATAAGCAACAGTAAGATATATGAATAGAATTCGTGTCATACACAGTCAATTAATGATACAAATACAATCCTTTTCAAGAAATAAAATAATTTATTGTGTCTCTGATGTTTCAGGAACGTCATTGGACCTCTCCTGCAATGGCCGCAGCTCTGCAGGCTGTGGTTAGTGCTCCTCAGTCTGATAGATTGAAAGAAGCACTCAGAATGACACCTAGGGTTCTTGATGCCTATTTTGCTTTAGCAGTCCGTGATTTCAATTCTTGTATGTCTGTACCATTTTGCAGTACCTTTAGCTAACAAAGGCCATTACTGTAAACTGCATAATTTGGAATGTTTATTCTTCTGGATATTGTGCTGATTGTAAAATATCCCATTGCAGCTCTCATATGCGCTTTGATTCCCTTAGTTATGAAAAGATATACTACATTATTTCCAGACAAGATATTCTCGTATGAGGTAAGAAATATTCATAAATGTATGTTTACTTTATTGCATTCGAAGGTCCTTTTTATTCCTGTTTTATTATGACATTCAGACGTAGGTAGGAAACATAGTGGTAACCACCATGGAAACCTTCCTCTAGAACACAGAAATTATTTATATCATCCATAGCTTGCTCATCATTGTTCTTGACCTGATCAGCTGATCCTGTAAATGACCTTTATTTATGTGGTTTTCATATATTATTATGTATATATTACATAGAGCAGTTGTAGAAGTTCCAAATTTTTATGCAATTCGTTTCTCATTTCTCATGGTGCATTGTACAACTGCATAGAGTTTACCTCTCTCTCCACTATGAGTTCAATTTCTTTTATGCATCCCACTGGATTTGCTTTTGAATCTAATTATTCATGACGTGATGCAATTTATTCATGGATTGTAGGTTCAAAAGAGGCTCTTAGAATTTATGCTTGCTGCCTTCCACCGTTCTCCTGATATTATTGCCGTTCTCAAGGTATTCTCTGATAATTTTGCTTTTTATCTAAGCATAATTTCTAAGACAAGCATACAGAGATCATTAATTCAGCAATCATGAAATTTCCGCAATTACATTAGTTGATGGATGATTTAGGGTTCGTCATTAAGGGCAAACGTCTTGTCGTATTGTCTGTCTCTCTGAGAGATGACACAATTGCAACCCAGAATGTGAATAAAGTTAGAGCAAGGCAGGGAATTCTCGTAGAATTTGTACGGCTCTACATACTAACCAACTTATACATCAAACTAAAGTAAAGGACTTTGCAAAAAGATAGCTTCCATGCCTGTTCCAATGCAGGAAAAACAAAGAAGTGTTGTTCGGAGGACGTTAGACTCAACCTATTACTGGAAGTTCTGGTAGTTATACAATATATTTGATGATTCTTACGTGCCTTGTCACCAATTTAGCAACCTCACTGCCTCAGTCAGGATTAGGTTAGCTCACACATCACAACTATGTCTGCTTCCTTAAACGAATATCTGCTGCTTTTATGGCATGCCAAGAGGCAAACTTATGTTCTCATCTTGGAATGATTGACGATTATATATGATAATATTACTCCCTCTTTCCCCTGATTGTATCTATCTGAAAATGCATTGCAGAAGCCAATAGTGGACAGACTTGGAGAGGCTTATGAGAATCCTGCGAAGGTTAGTCGAGACAGAGCACGCATCTTTTATTTGCAGGGAATTAATTTTCTCTGATCCATAAAACGATGTTTTGTTCAGCATTCTTTTATGTGTATTTTCCAGACTGAGTTGGCATTGCAGTTATGTTGGGCGATTGGGGAGTATGGCGGCGGCGGCGAATCTCACAAAGATGCAGCTCGTGAACTTTTTGAGAGTTTGGAATTACTCCTATACGAAAACCTTTCTTCGAGGTACATTAGGATTTTCATAATTCATTTGACATGGTAGGGTTGACATTTTGGGTTGCCACTTTGATGCTGATTCATATGTTCTCTTCTGTTTTGGGAAGTCGTTTGGGTCTACGGGAATCAGTCCCTGGCTCTGGTTCAACAGTCCGAAAATCATCCCAGTCTAGGCTTCTATGTTTCGTTGTGACTGCAATTGCTAAGCTCGCCACTTATCATCGTGAGTTACTACCAAGAACCCGTGTATCCTTGGCAAAGGTCAGAATTGTCACGTTTCACTACATTATTCTTTTTCATTTAGTGCACTTTTGGTACATAATACTTGGACTGGATAGTACGAAAAAGAAGGCTAAACACGAGTGCATAGTACTGTCTTGTCAACTCGAGTTTTGCTTTCCATTGTGTTTGGTGCTTAAAAATACACCCTACACGCTGGCACCCATTTCATGCAACTTCGATGTAAGACTATTGGTATAATTATTGTAGGTGGCTCGTTCTCGAATTTCAGATGTGAGGGTCGGGAAACGTGCACGCGATTATTTAGGTTTAATGAATGAACCTGCTATATGTTGGTCCGTTTTGGGCCCTTCGGTTTCAAATAAAAGCACGCACAATCCAGGCACTGTGAATTGGAATGAAGCCAGCTCAAAAATGATTGCTCACGTTCCGTTCTATATCTTAGGTGCACAAGAAGGTAAACCTTATCTACTACTTTTTTTTTTTTTTTAATGGAAATTGTCTTTGATTTATCAACTGTTTCAGCCATACACTGCTTGTTTAAGAAATTTCTAAAAATCTTTTCCTTGCGGAAGGACATCTTTTTTGTTATATTTTGATTATAAATCGGAAAAATTATTATTGATTTTGTTATCGAATATTTTCTTTTAACAATCAATTCTTATAATCTTCCTTGTTTCAGGTCCTCCCTTTCACGATTTTTCATTTTCTGATGTTATACCGAGATGATAAAAAATGTTCAAGATAGTGTGTAATATACAATATAGCTTTGTGTGTGGCATATTTTACTTGAATTTTTTGAGCAAAAGATGAAAATTAGATCCTTTGCACTGTTATTTTATTTCGTTTAGATGGGTTTGGATTCTCATTGAATTTTAAATTTTGTCTCATGCACAATTGTTATGTAACTTTTGTGCAGAATTAATTTATTTTGTGTTGTTTGGCGCATAATATTTATGGGTATTAGTCTTTATTTTTAGCAATTTGGTGGAGCGTACCAATGCAAAACCTATTTAAATAATTCCTATAATCTAAATCATACTCGTATCCACTTGAGCAAGTTGCATGATTTCTTGTTTGGATCATTACACTTGGACATTTCATATCATCTAATTATTTACCTACTTTTAANCATGCACAATTGTTATGTAACTTTTGTGCAGAATTAATTTATTTTGTGTTGTTTGGCGCATAATATTTATGGGTATTAGTCTTTATTTTTAGCAATTTGGTAGAGCGTACCAATGCAAAACCTATTTAAATAATTCCTATAATCTAAATCATACTCGTATCCACTTGAGCAAGTTGCACGATTTCTTGTTTGGATCATTACACTTGGACATTTCATATCATCTAATTATTTACCTACTTTTAAATGTATCCATGAACAACACTCAAGAATAACATTGCTTCAATTGTTGTAGCGGGCATGATATTTGGGTAGATATTAAAGAAAATAAATGAAATTCAAATCTTCTTTATACATCCAAAACCAAAATGTCCACTTGTGCTTGTAGCAAAACTTTGCTGGCAGACATACACGATCGTTATGCTTTCATACGTACTTTTTATCCATACATTTCGTACGATTCGCCACTTATGATCACTTCCCAAACACGTTACCAAAAATAAATAGAAAAGAAAACACTTAATGTTCCCAATTATCTCTATATCATTGTACTCTCTAAACTAGAGAGAACAGCAGTACCATGAAACAGCCACAAATTCGAAACCTGCACCTGATTTTGATCCTCCAATGTTATCCACCATTTCGACATCCAACACTGCCCCTTGGTGCACTTGTTAGGGACAAGGAGAACATGAAGTGAAATTAGGAATCAAATGGCCCATTTGACATTTTTTGAGATCATCAAATTCACAAGTACAACAATATACAGCAAAAAGAGGGAGATAGCTCCAAAAATATGATTGACTGCTGAATTATTCATCTGAGCCTTCTGTCAGTTGTTTCCATATTTTGTGAGTTTAAAAGGGATCACCGTTCTACTTTTTCTCAGGAAGTTTCTCTAACAATTCTGGTATGACCTCAAAAAGATCACCGACAATTCCATAATCAGCAACCTGGAAATGAAGCAAATGTTTTAGCGCACACATCCTTTTTCACAGATAAACATCAAGCCATCGAAAATACAAGCACAATAATCTAGGAATCAACTTATTTGATAGACTAGTGTCCAAAAAAAAAAAAAAAAAAA
>CAIGRH010207465.1:0-20156 GCA_903798295.1 Fraxinus nigra | reverse complement strand
GGTGTGATGTAGTTCTATTAAAATCTTTTCATATCTTGTTTGGGAGATCTTGGAGGTATGAGAGGAAAGCTATTTATGATATAGAAAGAAACATGTATATGTTTCTTTAGGACGAGATAAAAATCACTCTAGTTGGGTTGGCATTAGAACAATCCTAGTGATGCAAAGATATCATTAAATGGTCACGATATTCCAGAAGTAACTCCAGGTGAAAATTATCCTCTTCTTCGTAATCTTATACATGGTATTGGATAGTATTATACAGAAAATGAACAAAATTTTATTCTGTCCTTAGTCTAATGCGGCATAAATGTCCTATACTTCTTTTATGCAGGCAATTTTCTAACACTCACTAGAAAGTGGAGACGCGGTGATAAAATTACTTTAGAACTGCCCATAAGTCTCAGAACAGAGGCTATTCAGGGTATCTTCTTAGCACGATCTGTAGAAAGTTTTCTGGTAAACATGTATTTTATCTCACGTGATCGATAATCTATTTGATGACACGTGTTTTTCTTGTGCTTCAGATGACCGACCCAAATATGCTTCTGTTAAGGCAATATTATATGGCCCCTACCTTCTTGCTGGTCTTTCCAATGGTGATTGGGACATTAAAACAGGATCAACGGCTTCTTTTTCCGACTGGATTAGGCCGGTTCCATCTACATACAATTTCATCTGATTTCCCTTGCACAAGAATTCAAAAACGAAACATTTGTCGTCTCAAGCTCCAACGATTCTCATAATGGAGTCAGCAGGAACTGATTCTGCAGTCAATGCAACTTTTCGACTCAACATAAACCATGCTAATGGCGTAAAAATTACAGATCCAAAACATGCTATTGGGAATTCTGTCTTGCTAGAACCATTCAACCTTCCAGGCATGGTTGTTATGCATCAAGGAGTTAATAAAACTCTTCGAGTGTCAGATTCTTCAGAGTCCGATTTTTCTACTTTTCGCTTGATTCACGGGCTGGACAAGAAAAGTGGATCAGTTTCCTTGGAATCTGAGGATAAAAAAGGCTGATTCATTTACAGTGGAGTGCACTACGAATCTGGTACATGCATTGAGCTTGGTTGCAATCCGGAATCATCAGAAGCGCGATTTAAAACCGCAGCGAGTTTTAAAGTTGATGAAAGGATTCAGTGAGTATCATCCTATAAGCTTTGTGGCAAAAGGGACAAAGAGGAATTTTCTTTTGGCTCCAATACTTAGCTTAAGAGATGAATCTTACACTCTGTACTTTAACTTTCAGGCATAATATTCTTAAGCCACACTACACGAAAAGTTTGATCATATCATTTTCATATAAACATTGATAAAGTGATTTCATTGTGGTTTTAATAAATTATAAGTGATTATCAACTACTTTTGTCTGCCTTTTTCTCAGGTCTATTTCAATTATGTAGGTTATAGGTGTAAATCGAGCCATGCATATTTGAGCCACATTATTTTGGAAGAATGTATTGTGGAATGGTAGATTGATAGACAATGTGTGATTGGAAAAAAAAGAGTTATTAATGTGATGGAAAATATTATTTTATTGAAAAATGTGTGGTTGAAAATGAGTAGAAGAATGATAATAAAAATTTTAATGTATACCAAACAAAGGCAAACTTCGCATTCTTTTCAAGTCAAGTCATGAAATTAGTGGTCGCAAAGTTCAAGGGTAATTAGTTATATCGTAACAACTTTTTTAATGTCATTTTCAAGCTGAATATGTCATCAATACAATATATTTGGTGTAGGAAGTCTCAAATTTAGGATCTTATGCTATGTAATTATTTAAAATTAACTCAATTGGACAGACAAATTGATAGGCTTTAAATTACTTTTTATTGTTTTATTTAATAAAAGTTACTTATTTTAATCAGGAGTTTATTTTAAAATAAGTAATATAATTATTTAAGTTTGATTTGTAAGTAATATTATTTATTTAACATAGTTAACTTATTTAGTTATAAGAAATTTTTTTAATTGCTAGACTACATTGTAATTCCATGAAAGGTTCATAATATTTACACACTATCATATTTAAATCTCAAACCTTTTTATTGAATTCTTATTTTCAAATTAACATAATTTTTTCTTCCAACTTTTTCTTCAACTTTTTCTTTAAAATAAATTATAAACACTCAGTTGTCCATTGTATTTTAAAATAAGCAAAATAAATAGTAATGTAAAAATACAATTAAATATTTGACCAATAATAAATTACTAAAATTAAGCATGTAACAATAAAAAAAATTAATGATCTTTAATATAATTAAAATATGAAGTATCTATATAAAAAAATGTTACGTCAATACGATGAATTGAGATCTGTTATTTAAAATTGATTGTCTAACTTACTTTCTCCTAATGATTCATTGACACTCGATTTTACGCATATTTTTTTAAGTAAAAGTGACAATGAGAGAAAAATGGACATATAAATTTAACGTAATGTGATAATAAATGATTGGCTGGATAACCACTCAACTTCTCCTCCGAATCCGATCATCTTCTACCCAACCATATATTTACACGTGTACACACGCTTAGATATCTCTTTTTTCTTGAACTTGCTGGCTATACATGGCTTTTTTTAATCCAAGTCACCTAAAACATTTAGTGGTTTTCAGTGTTACGGTTAATTAATAATTATTTTGATGATAAGTATCCAGTAGCCTTAATTTTCAACGGTGTTAAATTTTTGGGTGAACAAAGATGGGGAATTTAGCGTTATTTTGTTCTTGAACTTCAAAAAAATCGATCTTTTTTTTTTTTCATTTACCTTCAGAAAGAATAGGAGTTATAATTCTGTATTTAATTATAATTTTCTAGCTTTTCTTGATTTTGTTGCGATTTTGGGGGGAAATATGAAGTCTTTTGTATTCAAGGTGTTAGAATTGGCTCTTTTATTGTTTTTGCTGTTTATGTGTGTTTTGAGTGATAAGGTGTGTACTAATGGTGGTGTTTCAATCTCATCACACACGTTTCGATATGAAATGTTATACTCAAAGAATGAATCTCGGAAAGAAGAAAATCTTGCCCATTTTCATTTGATTCCTAGTGATGATTATGCCTGGTCCAAATTGATTCCTAGGAAGATGTTGAGAGAGGAGGATGAGTTTAGTTGGAATATGATGTATAGGAAAATGAAGATATCTGATGGGACTAGAGGGATTGGTGGTAGTTTCCTCAAGGAAGTGTCGTTGAATGATGTGAGATTGGACCTTGATTCGGTGTATGGTCAGGCACAGCAGACTAATTTGGAGTATCTTTTGATGTTGGATGTTGATAGATTGGTATGGAGTTTTAGGAAAACAGCTGGTTTGGACACTCTCGGCGAGCCATATGGGGGTTGGGAGGCTCCAGATGTTGAGCTTCGGGGTCATTTTGTGGGTTAGTATAATTTGCAGCATGTCTTATTTCATTACTGATATAGTTTCGGTGCTCAAAGTTGCATGTTTAATTCCTGGAGTCTAGTGATTTGTGATCATACTTACCGATGAAATTGTTCGATTCGTGTTTGATCTATTCATCTCAGGTAATTGAGATTGTTGTTCCTATGCTGAATTTATAACAAGAAATCAATGTTGGAGACGACTTATTATCATTATTGTCTACTAATATTAGAAAAATAAAATATTTTTTCATACCGTCTTGTACTAGATTGGATTTCGGTTACTTCATAGTGATTTAAACCAATCAGATGTATCAGAAAAGGTAGTGATCTCCCCCTGAAAAGCCTCACAACATAACGAGAAGAAAAGGGAGATTTCATGTTGTGTGCTGCCGTTTGAATTAAACTCTATTTGGTTAATATATAATTGTTGCAGACTGCAGCTGTTGAATCTTGCCAATAAAGTTGGTTCTAAACTGTGCAAAAGATAATTTAGATGCTTATTGCTCTGGTTTTTTTATTTTCTTTACGTGGATGGTCTCTTACGTCCATTAACATGACTGAAAGATTTAAATTCCTGGTTTTTTATTTCAATTTATTCTGAATCATTTGATGTCACTGGTTTGTTTCGTAATATACATAGTCTAGCATGTGGAGTGTTGTATTGTAACAACATGCCATTTTTATCTCAGTACGATTATGCATACCATTTCCTTGGTGGTGCTGTATTGAGTAATTGACAACCGTTGTATCTGACTTAATGAAGGGCATTACATGAGTGCATCTGCCAAAATGTGGGCTAGCACACATAATGATGATCTCATAGAAAAAATGTCTTCGGTGGTTTCTATCCTATCGCACTGCCAGAGGAAGATAGGAACAGGTTATCTTTCAGCATTTCCATCAGAGCAGTTTGACCGCTTTGAGTCTCTAAAAGAAGTCTGGGCACCATATTATACGATTCACAAGGTAAAAGCTGCTATTAGTATTCACTTTTGTTGCTGAGAATGGTTATTAACATCATTTGTCAAAAACTTTGCAGATATTGGCAGGTCTTTTGGATCAGTATATGTTTGCTGATAATGTTCAAGCTTTGAATATGGCGATATGGATGGCCAGTTACTTCTACAACCGCGTGCAAAACGTAATATCGCGGTATACCATTGAAAGACATTGGTTATCACTCAATGAAGAAACGGGTGGCATGAATGATGTTCTGTATCAGTTATACAGCATAACGGTCAGCATGCCTCGTTTGCTCTCCCCGGCCTGTTTTCTGATTTATAAAATTGTCATAGGCTTCTTGTGAATATTTGGAGTCAACATATGCATAAACTAGAAAATGATAATTGTCACAAGACCCACAATGAATTCATGTTGGGGTTCATTGGCGTTCTCCCAGTCCTTGATTCAACAAACATATTAAGTCAAACCTAAATTATCTTCTTAATTTTGATGCTTTAGATAATAAACCAGAAAATATAGTTCATGGGTTATGGCGTTGCTATATTTCAAGTTGTGATGTATTTTAAAGCATTATCTCAATTATTTTTCTCAACTCACCCTTCTATTTTTTTGGGAATGCCACAGGGAGATCAAAAGCATTTGTTGTTGGCTCACCTGTTTGACAAACCATGCTTTCTGGGATTGCTAGCACTGAAGGTAGTTTTGCGTAATAAGTTCCAAATGTTTCATGTTGTATTTTTGTCTGTTCTTCTCATCTACAATTGCTTGGGGAATTATTGTAAGGAGAAGGGAAATAGGACTAAGTGCAAGAGGTAATTTGTGGAGTTAGAGTAAAAGTAACTAATATGTTAACTACAGTTCTTGATTCACTAATACCCGCTCTAAGTAATTCATGGAAGCTTTTTTCCGAAAATATATTAGTAGAAAGTGTCCTACAAGGATGCAGGTAAAAGAATATGTGAATCATATTGTTATTGATTCACTTACAATAGTTCGAAAGTCAAAGGTAGACAAACTCATAAATGAGGTTGAATATGAGAAATGTCAAAGTTTAGTTGGGTTCAAGTTGTTCACCAAAAGCTGATTCTTGCTGGGTCATGTAATTGAAATTATTTCTGTAAATACTTAATTTATTAAAATCTGAGGTAGCAGATTCTAAACAGAGAACTAAGCCTAGTCTTTGTCCCCGTAGCTTGTGATCACATTCAGATGTCTTGTGCTTATGTTCTGATATTGAGTTTTCTTGTTTTCCATACTTCTTTTAATTCTTGAAACTAAAAATTATCAATGAGCATCTTCTGTATACCTTTTTCTAATATTGTATATTACTTTATACTTATAGGCGGATGATATATCTGGTTTCCATTCCAACACACATATTCCTATTGTTATTGGATCCCAATTGCGGTATGAAATTACTGGTGACCCTCTTTATAAGGTAATGTTGTGATATTGTTTGCCCAAGTAATCAACAAGTGAATGATAAATGAAGGCATAACTCTTTTCCGTAAGAGATTTTAAACCATCAAACTTGACTGGCAAAGCAATTCCACAGGCTGCTTATTTGGATAGCTTCTTTAGTCTATCCCGATGGAGTTGAAGATATAAATATAAATATATTTCTCCCTCTTTCATTGATTAAACTTTCAAATGAGGTAATTCAACATTGTTTTGGAGCAACCAAAGGTCATGAGTTCAAGTCTCATCGCCACTCAATTATGAATATTTCGTGTTGATGTCTTTGATGAAAAGATGTATCTAGTCTGCACTTGAGGGGCATATTTAAGTAAATTGTAAATAAATAAAATTGTTCTTTCTATTGCAGATTAAACTTTTAGATGAGATGATTAAACAAAAGTATCAACTGGCTTAAGCAGGGGCGGAGCTAGGGGTAGCTCCCCTAGGCTCCAGACCACCCCGAAATCTGGAGATAAACAATGTTTAGCCCACCCCAACATAATTGTCTGGCTCCAGCCCTGGGCTTAAGCTTTAAAGTTTATGTAAATACACCCTGCCATTGGAGTAATGAAGTGAAAAAGTTGGGAAAACGAAAAATATTGCATTTACAAGAAAGACTATATACTAATTGAGTGATATATGAGAAGACATATCTTAGTTCTTTGTTATAAATACTAAATTTCAGTATTGTGTTAGTGCGCCTGACTTGTATCGCATGTTGAATAATAGTATCCCTTTTCGAAGATTTAGAAACATATTTGGGTAAGATATGTTATCATAACTAAAACTTTGAATAACATACCTTTACATTGGTTCTGCTTTTCACTTAAAGATGGTTGTTTCCCTTCCAGATTACTTGCTTCCCACGTGGTGTCACTGTGGGAATTCAATTTTTATTTGTCATATGGTCCATGACAATAAGTTATGGATGAGTTCTGAGTATGCTATTGCTCAAAGTTTTTGGTTCAGTAACTGGGGAAAATCATCTTTAGAACTCAACTTCTATGCTACATGGCTTGCAGGAAATAGGAACATTCTTCATGGATATAGTCAATTCGTCTCATAGCTATGCAACGGGAGGAACATCAGTCGGCGAGTTCTGGTATAAAGATTGATTGTTATTGAACAATTCACCATGCCTGCTAAAAAATTGCTTCTTTCCTTACCATCTATTATGCCACTTTCGCAATTTATCTGCAGGTCAGATCCAAAGAGATTAGCAAGCACTCTAGAAACTGAGAATGAAGAATCTTGCACAACCTATAACATGCTGAAGGTGTGTATATCTTTTATTTTTATTTTTAACTTTGGCTTAGTTCAGACTTCAGAAATATGGGACTCTAATTTAAACATTGATAAGCATTTTTTCTTGATCCACCGTATCATTTTGGTGAATGCTCGAAGCTCATGGTGCTTTGAACTTTGATCATATAGGTTTCTCGTCACCTGTTTAGATGGACCAAAGAAATGGCATATGCAGATTATTATGAACGGGCCCTGACAAATGGTGTTCTGGGCATCCAAAGAGGAAACGATCCCGGTGTGATGATCTACATGCTTCCACTTCACCCAGGTGGCTCCAAGGCTCGAAGCTACCACGGATGGGGAACTAAGTTTAATTCTTTTTGGTGCTGTTATGGAACCGGTATGCATTTATCCTTAGTATCAACTTCATTTTCTTCAAAAAAATTCTTATTCTGAAATTTCTGTAAAACTTTGTATTGTTCACATCTACTTGAGTGTTGTGTTTTATGGTTTGAGTTATTTAGTTATTCTAATAAGGTGCTGTCCTCGTCTTTTCCTTGGATATATATATATATATATTTTATTTTATTTTATTTTTATTTTTTTTGGGAAGTCCCAATATGTGCTGTATGACTTTTTAATATCCTTTCTGTCCTTTTCTGCTGTAGGAATTGAATCATTCTCAAAATTAGGAGATTCAATATACTTTGAAGAAGAGGGAAAAGATCCAGGGCTTTACATCATTCAGTATATCCCTAGCTCCTTTGATTGGAAATCTGGACAAATTTTGTTGATTCTAAGTGTTAAGCCTGTTGTTTCATGGGATCACCGCCTTCAACTAACGTTGACAATTTTTCCGAAGGAGGTATCAATCGTCTATGATTTACTTCCTGAGTATCAAGGAATTTAGAATGTCTCATAAGACGTAAACCTGTAATAATATATTTTCTTGGGCAAGCACATGGTACTCTATACATTTTGGTAACAGGGAACATCATTCCAACTGGACAATATAATAGTATGATCTAATGAGTACTTGCCTTAAATATCCAGGGGCGGAGCCCCGGTATGGTCCAGTGTGGGCACAGGCCCACACTGAACTTTTGGGCTTTTTTTTTTAAAATATGCTAAGTTCCAGCCCAAAAAGGAAGCCCAAAATCACAACCAAATATTAGACCCAGCGTCCCAGGCCCAGCCCAATCCAAAAAATGTAAACACCATTTGACTTTGCACCCGTCTGCTCCGCCTCCGGCCCTCCGATCATCAATCTCTCGAGTCCTTGTGGGGGGCTGGAAACACTATCTTCACTGATTGCTGGTCACTTTCCATCCTTTAGCTTATCATCATCTCCCTTAAGGGAAAATAGTTTCTCATCTAAATCAGTTGTGGAGACTAACCAAGAGAATTACCCACATCTCACTGATCACGAGCTAGACTTTCTTGTTGCTATTTTGGGCTTGCTTGTGAATTTGGTGGAGAAGGATTGCCACAACTGGTAAATTGTTCCCTGTTTCTCTTCATCTTTTGTTTGTTAGGTTGGACTTTGGTGGAATGGATGATTATTATTTCATTGTTTTACTAACGATATTTTCTATTGGAAGTGAGAACTTGATGTATCTTCCTTACATTTGGACAATATATAAATAGAATTTGACTGAGATGAGAATGTTAAGATAGGTTTATGGTTAAACAAGAAGGTAAATAGAAATTGGCAGAAAAATATTTGTGAATTGGTTAATATAGCATCTATGAAAATAAGTTGTTAGAGGATCAGTTTAGATGGGTTTGGACACCTCCAAAGAGAAGGATCTGCTAGATTCACCAGGTATGAGAAGTGATGGAACTATTACTAATGTACGCTCAGAGGAATTGGTCATTCAAATATTGCATAGTACGAGTTTTTAAGAGAATTTAAAACTTTGCCGGTCATCCAAAAATTCCACAGTATGAGTTTTTAAGGAGGATTTGAACCTTTGCAGTTTAACTTTGCAAATGACCTTTGATGGAGCGGGATGGAAGATCCATATAGTGGAGGAAACTGGCATAGGAAAGCCTGACAATTGTGAACCACAGTATTGTTGTTTCTATTAGGTTTTGTTCGCCTTGATGGCGTGAATTGAACAAGATCTAGGCAATAATTATTGTCATCATAAGGGAAAAAGTAATTATATATAACGATGATTCTCTGGTTGTCTGATTATGTAAAATCTCTAAAGAATGAGCATAATTCAAAGTGATGATTTTTGTTGGCTATACATTATTTTGGCCAGCAGCAAAGTTTTACGAACTGACTGTCGTAGTAAATCAGTTTGCATTTTTCACCTACTTTGAATTGGTTCTGACCCTTGCCAGGCAACCTTGGCTTGTGGTAACTCGAATTAGAGTCTTAGTCTTATCTATCATTGCAGATCATGGCTTGCGACAAGTAGTGTTACATTGTGCCCACCCCAAATTAGTTTCCTGGCTCTGCCCCTGTAAATATCTGTTTGTTCAAAAAATCTTCCATTTTCTCTGGAAGTGATGGAATTACTCAGTTATTTTCCTCAGTATTTGCTGCAGTTATTCAATAATATCCTGTACTAATTTCTTTTAAATGTCTACTCCATGCAGCAAAAAGAAGGTAAATCATCTACCTTAAACTTGAGGATACCTTCATGGGCATATTCGACTGGTGCAAAGTCATTTTTAAATGATCAGTACTTGTTCGTGCCAGAACCAGGTATGAACCTCGTCTTTCTCTTTATAAGTACCTATACTTGTGTTTTTTCCTTGACATGGATATGAAACTAACTTCGAGTTGATAAGCAAATAGAAAGGAGTTCATCATTTTTATTGCACCATAATGCAGGCAATTTTCTGTCAGTTACTAGAAGTTGGATCTCAGGGGACAAAATCACTCTCGAGCTGCCTATGAGTCTCAGAACTGAGGCCATTAAAGGTATCTTCTAAGGATGCTCCTATAATCATCATAATATTCTCATTTTTAAGTGTTTCATATACGCAGAAAGATTCATTTCGTGCACTGAAGCTAACGAACTCTTGTAAACGGCATTTTCAGATGACCGTCCAGAATATTCTTCTCTTCAGGCGTTTCTGTATGGTCCCTACCTTCTTGCTGGACTGTCTACTGGTGACTGGGACATTAAAACGGAGTCTCCTACTTCTTTTTTGGATTCTTTAAGTCCTGTACCGGCTGATTACAGTTCTCATTTGATTAGTCTTGCGCAAGAATCGGGGTACACAACATTTGTCCTCTCCAACTCTGACCGACTAATAAAAATGGAGAAGTTTCCCGAATCTGGAACTGATTCTGCCGTTCGTGCTACATTTAGAGTCATCTTGAAGGACACTGTATCTGAAAATCTTTGTGTAGCAAAAGATGCTATGGGAAAATTAGTCATGCTAGAACCGTTTGACTTTCCAGGCATGCTCATGTTGCATCATGGGGACGGTGAAGATCTTGAAGTTTCAGATCCCGCATCATATGATGGAAAACAATCTTACGGTTTCCATTTGGTAGCCGGATTGAATGGAAAAGATGGAACAGTTTCCTTGCAGTCTGAAAAACAGCAGGGCTGTTATATTTATAGTGGCGTGGATTATGGTTCTGGTGCAAGTGTCAAGCTCAATTGTAGTTCTGGTTTCTCAGATGCTGGATTTAAACAGGCTACGAGCTTTATGTTGAAAGATGGAATAAGCAAATATCATCCTATTAGCTTTGTGGCAAAAGGGGCAAAAAGGAACTTTCTTCTGGCTCCATTACTAAGCTTGAGGGATGAGTCGTACACTGTGTATTTTAATATTTAGTTGTAAATTTGGATATAGAAAGTTGTAAATTTTCCATGAAATAAATAAAGAACGAAGAATTTGCTCCGTTTCTTTTAGTATTCTAAGGCTAAGCCTCGAAAAGTGAAGGTGATATTCCTTGGGATCCATTGTCCGTTCCAGTTCAAATAGGTTCCAGAGTGACATCGTTGAGGCTGATTTTTCCTATTCCTATTGGGCACTGTTTCTTGCCTTTCCACTTTGATAGATGATATTCATATCGTTGCAGGGGAGATCGCTTACGATGATGTTTCTACTGGTTTACTGGACTATTGAGGAAATGACAAGTGGCGAGGTAAATACACCTATACTTTCACATCCTGAAGCACGATGCATCACTTGTCAATTCTGATGTAGGAAATCAATTGAGAATTATTATCAACGGAGAAGAATCAAGCATAAAAGCAGACGAGAAAACAGAGGAAGAAGCAGAAGAAATGTTCGTGGCCACCAATAATTTTATTCATTTATCAACTAATTCAACTACAATGAAAAAATTCAATAAATAGTAAAACTTAACCTACTGAAGAGTTTGGACCAACCCGTTACTACAAGTTCAATAATAGAAAACATAAATAACAAAGCCCAATAACAATAAAAATACATCTTCCGCATCAAATTCACATTCTAGTTTTGAGTACAGCAAAGCGTGTACTGGGATTCACGTCATAAAATTTGACTGGGTTTTACTCTGGCTATCAATATACTTTACCAGCTATAAAAACATAGGTTAGTAGGGTTTCCTTTTGTCTTGTTTATAGTTACTTCCATTGCTGCTATCAAGTTCTTGTTGGTTCATTTGGCTTAGACGTTATGCTATTCTATATTGTGTCGATACTTATGCATGTTCACTTCTCCTGCAGGTGGAAATGAAGGAGCCAACAGTAGACCATGTGGTTGCACAATGAATGGAAAACGATACTATTATCAGTTAGATCACTTGCTGCAACACATGGGCATGGACTCAGACATATGCTGGTTAGTCTTCATTGGTTCAAGGTCATTTAAGGTTGGAACGTCGCTTCGAGTTCAATGAATTTAGGGTAGACTAGATGAATTCTTTTTTCGCATCTACTGCTAAAATATTTGTGTAGTGCATAATACAAATACCCACTTGGAGAGTTGAGAAAGACTGTTTATAAACGTTAGCTAAACATGATTTTCTAATAATTACTCATTTCTAAACACGTGTCAAGCTTAAGGATGTTAAGATTATCTTCTTCCCCCCTGTAAACGAGGCAGGGAAAGGAAACATGGTCTCCTGAATGGTAAACGATTATAGAATAAAGAGTTATCCCAAACAATAGTCTTTTCAAACCCAGTATGGATACCACAAAATTGGTGTGACAAGGACTTGGAGAAACCTCTCTTGAAACCTAATTAGCCCCTGTTTGGTGACCTTTAAAAGTAAAAAATTATGTTTTTGAGAATGTGCGATTAAAAAGTAAAGAAAAGTTTTGAGTTTATATGTAGAATATTTTATTATGTAAATGTGTGGTTGAAAATGAGTATATATGAAATAATGAGAAATAAATGAAAGGGAATCAAACAGGAATGGAATCACGTGTGATGTGGTGTGACGTCTTAGCTAGTTCTTGATTGACAACTGCCAAAATGTGACATATTATATAGTTTAGAGGTGCAAAAATAATAATAATAAGAAAAGGACCATAGAATTTAATTGATTTTGATTTAATTCTAATGCACAAGATGGACATGATCATCTTGTATGAATTGTGACACATGATGCCCAAATTCATTATTACCTAATTTTATAATCATTCAAACGTGGGATTTAGCTTAGAAAAATTAAATGAAAACTTTTGTGTTAATTTGTCAACCTTCAAGACCCTTTTGAGATCACAATATCGATAGTTGAGATAATAAATGATATGTAAACGGTAATCATTGCGGTGAATTTCAAAACAATAATTCTATGTACAATCGAGGTATAGAATACAATCGAGGTTGACAACCTCGGTTGACAACTCCTCACATGCGTGTGGGGTCCGCATGTTTAAAAAATTCAAAAATAAAAAAGCGGACCCCTCCATGTGAGAGATTATCAACCTCGATTGTATACATAACATGATTCATTTCAAAATACTGTGAAATTTTTTTTATCTCAAATGTCAAGGAATTCAATCATGATTCTTAAATTGGAATGTCCATGTCGGCGATCTTAAATCCATTGTGAAAACTCACTTTGTTAAATTGATTTATTGTATTTAGTGCATGTTTGGACGCACGATCAATTACAATTCGGACAGTTGGTGAGCAAAAATCTGACCGTTCTAAGATTTTTAATTGAACATATACTCGTGACAACTTTACAGTACCAACTCAGGCCATAACACTCCCATTTCCAATTTTACCCTCCTCATTACGATACTTTGAGGTGAAAGAAAATTGTTAACTTCGTACATGGAAGATAATATGGTCATTATTTTTCAATTTCTCTACAAACTGTGCAACACTTTACCTGCCCGTGGACCCTTATGATTTGACCCAAAAATTGATTTTGGATTGACAAAATCACTCGCAAACACAGCCTTAGTTTCGTTTAGCTTAACATGCCAAACACGCTTTTAGCGACGCTTTCTATGTGTCGGAGAAACACGAACTATGCATGAATTTTGCACTCGACTCCCCTATGGTTAAGACTTTTTTTTGCTTAAAACGGTCCCAGACTAAACAACAACATTAATTTTCACAAAATATAAATTTATTCATCAAACCAAGTATACATATATACTAATAAATCCAAGATCTGCAAGCCATGAAGAAAATCATATAATAAAGGCCCGAAAATCAACTACAAGACATTCATAATCTCAAAGATCGATCGCAAATTTGGCTATGCTTAAAAGTAACTTAGATTTACTTCTCTTACTTTGGCTAACTTAGCCAAGCGTTCACGTCTAAATCTAACAAGGTCTAAGTGGCTTCCCACATAGACAATCATTGTAAGTAAACGATGATGCTTCAAGATGATCGAACGGAGAGCCCGTAGGGATCGGCCCGCAGAGATGATTATGGCTAACATCAAGATGGCCAATATAAGTTGCAGAAGAAATCGACTTAGGAATCCTTCCCTTGAGATTATTGTACGATAAATCCATGACAGTAAAATACGATCTCGGCCCAAAACCGTCCGGAATATAACCCTCAAGCCCGTTTCTGCTCAAGTTCAATATGCTGATGGCGGAATTAATTAATGTAGGAGGAATTGTACCAGAAATCTGATTCCCATCAAGATTTAGTGTTGCAAGAACAGCCATTTTGCCTAATGCATTGGGTATCGGCCCGGAAAGTTGGTTCAAAGAAAGATCTAAATCTGAAAGACGATAAATGTAGGATATCGAGTATGGGATTGGCCCATTTAATTTGTTCTTGCTGAGTAAAGCCCGACTCAGCATTCTTAATTTGCCAAAATTTCGCGGGATTGTACCTATTCAAGATAAATTTTGAATGGATACATTAGGGGATGTTTGAGCCAGATTAAAATCTGATTTTAATTTAATTCAAAATCAAGCAATCGATATCAATCAAATCTTTCATGGATATGGAATCTTTTCAACCACACATTTCAATTCAATCTACTGAAAATCTGATTTTAATCCACGCCAAACACCTCTAGAACTTCGTCACTTATTTATTAGCCAATGTTTGGACCGAGTTTTAACCTACTAAAAATCTAATTTTAATCCCCACCAAACCCCCGCTAACTTTGCGCTCGCGTCAGGTTTATTCAAAAAAATTGAATGTGAGAAGGCATGTTACAGTACATGCAACCTTTCTTTAAGCATTTTAAACGAAACAGTCCAATAATATAGTATTGAATTAGAACCAAACAAAAGATCGGTCTCTAATCAGCTCCTCGTGTATTAAAAATCGTAAATTGTGCACATAGAAAAAAGATAATGATTTCAACTTTTTGATGAGATGGTTAAGTGTACCTGAAATTTTGTTGGATCGAAGATCGAGATGCATTAGAGACGACAGGTTGGTGAGTGACCTCGGAATGGTGCCGGAGAGTTGATTGTCTGCAACGTTCAACACGCTGAGTCGGCTCAGTCTGCCGATATCAGCCGGGATTTCTCCGGTGAGCCGGTTTCCGATCAAGTCGAGGATTCGGAGGAATGGCAATGAAACAATACATGGTGGGATTGTTCCCGAAATGCCCTTCCAATCTGCAATTGTTAGGCTCGAAAGCCTAGCGAGTTTACAAATCTCCGGTGAAATTGTCCCGGTCATATAACCGGTCCGGTGAGCTTTTTCAAAGATGGGGTCCTCCGATTCCCCCCGGAGATTGATATCAGCGACTCGGTGAGTCTCTGGGTCACAACTCACTCCATACCAGTTGTGACAACAATCATAGCCTGTCCACGAGTTGAAAATGCCCAAGTGGGGCTCATACAGGGCAGCCTTGAAGGCCAGTAGAGCTGCCCGGTCCGACGGCAGGCAGGCTTTAGATACAGAACTCAGTGTAAGAAACGCAGCTGATATATACAAAAGGGCTGCAAATCCCATTGTGTATCTATTGTTCTCTCTCTAGGACTCAGTACCTCTCTCTCTCTCTCTCTCTCTGGAACTCAGTTTTCCGTGTGTAGTGTTCACTCTTCACTGTCATGCAGTTGCAGGCTGAAGAATGGGCTGGCAAAGGGTGATTTATATAGGTGGAAACTTTTTGTGACGATTTTGCCCCTCACGTGTCGTGTGTAGCTATGGGTGTACAAGTCAACATATTTAGGGGATAAGATTGAAAAATAGACATATATTGATAAATCACTTTATTTAATTTTTATTTTTAATTTTGCGCTATGGGAGTTTTTCTTCTCTCGCTATACGACAATATTGGGGTGGCAATCTCGGCTCGGTACATATACCCACGAGCTGGCTCGTTACTCACAAGGTTGAGCTCGTCTTTTTTTTTTTTTAGAATAAGTCTATTAAAAAAAATCATGATTTTTTACGAGTCCACGAGCCGAGCGGGCTCATCTTTTGACGACTTTTTTACGAGTCGACGAGCCACTCGACTCGATTGCCACCTCTACGACAATATGACATGAACTCTATATGTGTTTAAGGTCATGTTCGGTAAAGATTGAAATCAAATTTTTAGTAGATTTTGATAAACGTTGATGAAATGTGTGTTTGAAAAGTTATAGATCTCATGAAATGTGTAGTTAAAATTAATTGTTGACTTTAACTTGAAATTTTAATTGAATTTTATTCCAAACCAAATAGGGGCTAAATTTTAGTTTAGTTGCATTTCTTTACAATTTTTTTTTTGTGTTACGAAGGAGTTGTTACAAGCTGAATCCTATTCAAGTGTTCCGGCGGGATTTTCATGAGTTAGGTACATAGTACATATAATAATTGTAAGCTTGTCAAACGTGAGGGTGTAAGGATGGCTCGGGAGCTTCGTGCGAATACAAGGTATAATGAGCATCATAATGATGATCTGAATTTTCTTTTACCCTCTACATATATTTACTAACCTGAAATTTAAGTAATTTTTACTCTCACACACTTATACTAAATGCATACACTCACAATTGTAGTTTGTCCTTGAGGTTCCGGTGAGTGTAAGCTCTACACTTGGCACCACATAATTCGTTCATTGTATCTCTCCCACATCCAAATATTCATCATCATCTGACTTGAGATTTGGAGTGTTCGTGATCATCATACCCCGTCGAAGCTATGATCAAGTGTAGTCTAGTATCGATGTCAAAGTGTGCATATAACATAAGCGTGAATGCTATCGAAGTTGGGATCCGCTGCAGCTAGATTGACACATTTGGAGATCAACATTAATCATTTAAAATAATATGTACAAGTCATGTTCGAACTAATGTCATACGGTGGTGAGATCTTATGATTGTAAACGGAACACTAGTGCAAAAATATAGAATAATTCTTCATTATCAAAGCAATTGTTCACATGGGCCTTACAGGCCCCTCACAAAGGGGTGGACCCCACATGTATTAAAAAAAATATAGCGTGAGCCCCACCTATGTGTATTGTTTGCTAGGGACTCGTGAAACTTAGTCCCTATACACCAGGCGCTATTCAAAAAAATAACCTACACGATTTAACTTCTTTTCTTCTCAATTTCGTTTAGTGCGGTGATCTAGTACATTATTGTTAAATATGCACAAACAAAATATTATAGATATATATTGTCTTATCTTTTATTCTACTAAATTTAGTACATTCTAGTCGAATCCATCGTATCGAACATGAATTAATGACGAAGAGTTAAAGGCAGTGGGGGATGTTGGACCACGTGGCGATTAGGTGTCTAGATTCGAGGTATTGCAAGGATGATGAAGCAAATGCATACCATACTAAGGCCCAATGAAAAAACATTTAAATCTATAAAGAATTTAATGTATTTGCCGTCCAACACTCCAACTTCAAGTTTCTTTTAATAGAACTCAATTCAACCTTGTATTAAAATGAGTTCATTTTTTTTTTCTCCTTATAATTTAACTTAAAGGAGGGTAGTTAGGAATAAATTTCACCTCGGTTAAATACTAAAATATAGACCAATAATATAAAGGTTTGGAATACTCATCTTAACAAGATTAACCGTTTAAAATATATTTTGGACGCATTCAACATGTTACAGTGTATCAACTAAATTGGACTGACGATATTATTCAGTCTTCCTTACCAAACTCGTAAACACAAGGAAAATATTTCCCTTGTTTGGGAGGAATTAAAATCAGATTTTAAGTATATTTTGATAGAAATTGATGAAATTTTTGATTGAAAAATTGTAAAATTCATAAAATATATGGTTAAAATCAGTAAATGAATTATCAATTATCAACATCTTGAAATTAATTATTCCTCTGTTTTGGTATAGTGAGAAGATAAGTTTGGGTCAGTACGTGGGATCCCATGTAACAAATGGACAAATTTTGAGTTAAAAATAAAAATAAACATTTTCCTAAGGTACCAACTGGTGAATTTAATAGGGGTGGCAAAGATTCAGATTTCTGACCGAACAATATATTTTGGTGGACCCAAAGTTTTGACAGGACAAAATGTCTTTACTTTGGATCATTATTAATTCAAGAATTGATCATCGAGTAAAATTTCGAACACAAATAATTTATTTTTAATGTCTCGACGATGTGTTTCCGATGGTTAGTCATACAATATTGTGTAACATTAATGAGAATTTAAACAACAATAAAGAAATTTTGTCAAAAAAAGCAAGACCAAATATCATCATTTGTACAAAGCAATACTCGAAAAACTTACTAATTTAAATGTTATTACTTATTAGGAAGTAGATGAATTATCAACATCTTGAAATTGATTGTTTCCATTATTGTAGGCCATTTTCTTAATGGCATGTCTATGTTATTTGTTTTGTACACATCTAAGTATTGAAGTGTTATTTTTAAAAGAAAATTTGACATCCTTTCAAGAAAATTAGTTGGAATAATTGCATTTAAATATGATCAAACAATATTGTAAGACGATTTATTATTAGTCAGAACAATTAAATTTTAGAATAATGCTATTTATTCTTATTGGGGTTACAGTCAACTAGACTGTGATTATAACCCCAGTAGAACTGCATAACGTTACTCTAAATTTTAAGACGTCTACCTTGGCATAGCTTCCAAAATTAATATATTATTTCATCCATGTTTGGACCCCATTTAAAAAAAAATGCATTTTCTTCTTTATTCTAATACATTTTTCAATAAAATAAAATTAAACGTTATTTGTTTTGTACACATCTAAGTATTGAAGTGTTATTTTTAAAAGAAAATTTGTTCGGAAAAACTCAAAAAATTCGCTATTTCGGAGATATCCTTTCAAGAAAATTAGTTGGAATAATTGCTTTTAAACATGATCAGATAATATTGTAAGACGATTTATCATTATTCAGAACAATTAAATTTCAAAGTAATATTATTTAGTCTTACTAGGGTTACAACCATCTAGATTGAGATTGTAACCACATTGAAGCTGCATAGCGTTACTCTAAATTTTAAGACGTCTACCTTGGCATAGCTTCCAAAATTAATATATTATTTCATCCATGTTTGGACCCCCTTTTTTTAAATAAAAAATGCATTTTCTCCTTTATTCTAATACATTTTTTAATAAAATAAAATTAAACTTAAACTCAAATATTTTTATTATTTTTTAATTATAAATTTTCCAAATAATCACTCACATTTTCAAAAATCTATTTTGAATGGAGGCCAACCAGAGGATTCATAAAATTGTCATTTTTTCTTTGAAAGTCGTGCAATGTTACTATGTTAGTGAGTCTTAAGAGACAATAAAATAATGACCACTTTGGAAAAGAACAAAATAATAATCAACATTAGAATCAAATAGTCGTACTAAGATTTTGTAAAATATCTAAGTTGGTATGATGAATAGCTGTCATGGTATATGCTGCTGCTGACAGTTTGATAATGTTGGGAAACTTTTTTGAAATAAATAACAAAAACAAAGTAAGTTTTCGTTTATCGGTGTAAAAAAAAAAAAACTATTCCCATTTAAATTATTAACGGAGTTAAATGCCACGCATTAATTCCGTCATACACATAAGCTAGAAAAGAAACGGTATCCGCCTAGTGAGTGATGTAGTGCAAAAGTTTAAAGTTGAGTGACCAGTGAAAAGCAATATAAAGTTCGGTGAGTAAATTGTGACATTAGTCAAAGCTTTGTGATCAATGAAACATTTAATTCCTTTAACTGGGCCATCTCGTTTCCAAAAGCTCGCAGGTGCATGGCTCGGCTCATCACGGACAGGGAGCCATAGGCAGAGCAGAGCCTAGACCCGACTCGGCTAGTTGACCAGCGAGTATAGCTCGGCTCCCACCTCACCCTCCCATTAAGCAATTTTATTGAGTGGACTGGACTTGATCAAAAACAAAATCAATGAAGTTACCAAAAACAATCTTTGAAGGAAAATAATAAAATTAGAAAAGAACGAAGTGTCGGTACAATGTTATTGCGGGAAAATAATATATTCTTACTTACAATTAATATTGCATAAAATGTGTTCTAAAATTTGGAAATTCATATTTTTTCTTGAGATGTGGCACATTGCATTCCTCTTGCATATGCAGCATTTGAAATCAATCGCGTTATCATATCAAAGACAAAATAAAAATTGTGGACCAAAAAATATTTCATCTGAATGATGTAATAAAAATAAATATTTAACACTTTTCAATTAATCTCAATTAATAATGATTAACGTTAGTGATGGAATAATGTGC
>CAIGRH010207291.1:0-15781 GCA_903798295.1 Fraxinus nigra | reverse complement strand
TGTGTCACCCCTTACGTGAAATCCTGGCTCCGCCCCTGCCCTCTAAGTTTAAAGTTTTGCGTCCGACTCTGAATAGTAGAATGTTGAAAAATAACAAGAGGGAGACAAAATAGAAAAGATTAAATAAACTTAACACTCACTAAATTACAGAATTGAAAACACAAGAAATACACTAAGACCTTGGAAATAAAACTTCAAACAACAACGACATACTTATACTGAATAACGACACCATGCATGCAAACAATTTTAGACCCCAGAATAAACACGAACAAACTTCTCAAGGCAAAATACCGCCGGCACTCGCTCCACCACCAATTCCGGCTCCTTTGACACCCGCAGCACCAACTTTTCCAATCCCGCCGCCTAGCCCTCCAACACCACCAGCACCTCCAATGCCACCGGCTCCACCCACTCCTCCAACACCACCAAGAACTGGTAGCACTGGCAATACCCCAGCAACGCCACCAATACCGGCGCATCCGCCCACGCCGCCGTAAGTGATGAAGTTTTTCTGATCATCAACACCGGCTGCAGAATTTTGTCTGTTTTCAACATCGCTTACAGTGTTATCATTAGGGTTTGTGCCTTGTGTTTCGATACGAATGTTTCGTGCAGTTGTATGCACAAATACAAATACTGCAAGCACAAATATTACGTACAATTTCACCATCTCTCTTTATATGTATATATATATATCTTCTCTCTATATTATATATCACACACACACAGAACAAAGTGAGAATGAATGTTGAGAAGGATGGGGTATTTAAGGGCATTTTCTAGGCTGAATTGAGTGGATGACAGTTGAGAGAGTTGATGGAGTATAGTAAATGTTGGCATTAAACTTCTGCTCAAACCGTCTCGATAGTAGCATTTCTATGGGAACAGAAGAGGAGTAAATTAATGCCAACCCACTACAAAAAAAGGATAGCAAAGTTTGAGTTAGGGTTGAGCACAATGCTCCATTTCTCGTTTTAAAATGTGAAAAGAACCCCTATTGCTGAGTGGAATAGAATACGAAGTCGTAAACTCTGAAGCAAAGAGAGGAGCCAATCAGACCGTGTACTTGTTGAAGAACGAGTTGGCGATTCATAAAAGGTGGCTTGGTTAAGGGAGTCCCCTAGAGCACTTGTAGCTAAAGCGAGTCTTCATCGAGCAATTGTACTGCTCATGGACCGGAACTTAGGTGATGTATTCATGACCATGGTGAAATATATTAACCTGACTTGTATTCCAATCCTGAATCTGTCTCGGTGCAAGAATCAACTGATGAGCCGTGATTTTGGATGAAATGTCATTTGAATCTAGAGTTAGCTAATTCAACACGAAATGCATTGAGGCGCACTAATTGACTTGTTTTTAATTTTACTATATATATTGAATAAAGTTGTATAGATCAATTGAAGAATAGAAATATCATTATATTATTATTTGAAATATATTAGTAACATATCTAACCAAGCCACAAATATAACATTCATGGCCATCAATTCATTCACTGAACTTGAATGTTATGTCATCCCATGCAAGCTATATTGCTTACACTTGTTAGGATTGTGCCATGCAGAATAAATAATGTTCCTATACACGCTGTTTGTGGATTTTGTCTTGATTTTGGAATACTTTTTTTTGTGGGAAATATTGAAGTTTGTTTTGTTTATAATTTACACCAAATTGAATGGACTCTAAACTTAAATTGATAATACGAGTATAAAATTGTAGAAAAGGGCAATAACGGTTGATACTTACAAGAGGAAATTACATAAAACCAAACATTTAAGTTTACAAATTAAAAAATCAGACATAAACTTTATTTAATAAAAAATCAAGTATTACATAATAATTATATATTANATACTTTTTTTTGTGGGAAATATTGAAGTTTGTTTTGTTTATAATTTACACCAAATTGAATGGACTCTAAACTTAAATTGATAATACGAGTATAAAATTGTAGAAAAGGGCAATAACGGTTGATACTTACAAGAGGAAATTACATAAAACCAAACATTTAAGTTTACAAATTAAAAAATCAGACATAAACTTTATTTAATAAAAAATCAAGTATTACATAATAATTATATATTAAATGTTTTCACCCAATTCAATTACAAACCCTAATTTTATTTCATTCTTTTCACTCTCCCTCCCCATCTTCTTCATCTCCTTCTCATGCCTTCCTCTTCGTCACACGTCGTCGTCGGAGCACCCGCCGCAGGAACTGCGCTGTTGCCACTGCTTAAGCAGCACCGCACTACTTAATGAAGGGATCGGAGCCTCTGCGCGCGGAAGTGCAGGGCGACGATTTGAAATCTTTTCCGATTTGTGGCATTTCACCGACGATTTTCTATGGCCCATGGTTTGCATGATAGCGGCAGTGGTACAACTTGGAGATGGCGACGCTGTGAACGTCACTGCCCGAGGCTCTACTTGATTTCTTTTTTTTTTTCGATTTTGATCATTGAATGGTATTTTGTATGGAGGTGGGATGGTGTTTGTGTGGTGGCGAACTTGACGATTTTGTTGGTGGGGTGTGGCTTAGCTGGCGGTGGCGACGGGGTTGGGTGGTGGTTGTGGTGTGGTGATGTTTTTGTTGTTATTGGCGACAAGGATAGTGGTGGATCTGGTGGTAGTGATGGGGATGAAGGTGGTGGCGGGTTTAGGAATTTTTTTGTTGGATCTGGTGGTGACGATTTTGTTGGTGGTGATGTTGTGGTGTTGGTGGCGGCGGCGACGACGGTGACACTGTAGATGATGGTCGTATGTGACTCACTATTTGGTTGCTTGTGACCAACTATTTAAACGTGACCTTAAAATTCCATAATTTGTGACCAATAAATTTGAAAATATGTGACTGATTGATAAATTGTGACCTATAATATTTTTATCTGTGACCTATAAAATTTTTGATTTGTGATCTCGAATTAATCTGTGACCAATTAATTATTTAATACGTGATCAATAAATAAGTTGTGACTATTAATTATATAATTGTGATTTTATTATATTTAATTAATAAATAAACACATGATTTTTGCATTAATTAAATTTAAAACCCAAATTTTGAATTGTGCATAGTTAATGCCCTAATTGTGATTTTTTCCTTACTTACAATTCGTATGAGATAAAAAATCTAATTTGGAGGTTATCGTCCAAACGGACCAAACATCGCATACACAAGGTATTCTAACAAGTAGAAAAAAAAATTGTAAATTATTGAAACCTTACATATTTCTTATGCATTGTAATCTCTATATTGCTATGGTGTAAATAAAAGCACAAAAATTAAGCGTGAAAGGCAATCAAGATTGAAGTTAGACTTGCAAACCCTAGATTTCGTAAATTTCAATGTTAAATAAACTGGTTAAAAGGTAAAATTAAAAAGACACTAATTTTAAACAATACTATACACATATTAGACCCTATTTTTCTAATCCTATCGGGATATTAAATAGGACAAGTCCAGTGCGAACTAACTCCCTTGACAAAAATGTCACTTGGTCCGGCTCACTCATCAAGCTCGTTCCTTGATGGGATGAGTCAAGCACACTCAAGGCTCATCATATATATTTTTATTTTTTTTATTAAAATTACGTATTTCTCAATTTAACTAGTCGACATGATCAACTGGTTGATTGACAAACCGTTTGTTGTACTTAGCCCCTGTTTGATACATGTTCTTAAAAAAATTAATTCTTTCAAAACTCATTTTCAACCACATATATTTCAATAAAATAATATTATACGCAAATTCAAATTTTTTCTTTATTTTCTAACCACATATTTTTCATCACATTATATCATAATCTCCATAACGTGCATCAAACACCCCCTTAACATCTAATGTTTACAATACAATCCTATATACAACACCCTAAAAGTAAGGGGCTTTGGGCTAGTCTACTAATAATACAAGCCCAAAAGAAAATGGTCCAATTACAAAAGGTAATGTATGGATTAGTAAGTATTTTCATACAATTTTATGGGTAAATGAACAATGCCAAAACTACAAGGAGGATCTGAAGACATTTCCAAAGAGAAGGCTCGATTAGCTGCTAAAGAGGTAATTGACGTTCATATGACACTCAATTGTATACGTGCACACAATATGTAATTATGATTGTGTTTGATAGAGATTAAAATCGGATTAAAATTGAAAAATTAACCGTTATTGTTGACTTTTATTAGACAAGTGAGACCAATAACGGCTATATTTTTAATTTTAATTGGAATTTTATATCTAGCGAACACGCCCTATGTTTATTTTCCTATGCCAGTGTACGGAAGTCATTCTTGCCTAATCCTTTGTGTGACTCTAAAATTGCCCTTGATATGACTGCCCTTCCACGTGATACTCCCTTGATTGATACGCTTTCCAAGGTCATTATTCGATCACACTTTTTCTACCCACATTCGGTTGTTGCCTACTAATTACCACCATATTACTTTAGCTCCTTTGTTGATTTTCGTGTGAAGTTTAAAAATCAAAATTGTTTTCATTCATGAGATTTATGAGCTTGCATTTAACGCGCATCTTAGGTACAGATACTTTCATGATGTTTTTATGCCCTGTTGCTTGCTTCTTTGTCACTATTTCCAAAACATGTAAAGAAAAAATTAGATCAATTATTTGAACTTAAATTAATTGACTGGCCATCGCACTTAATGGAATGTTTTGTTTTCAATATAGTACAATTGTTTCCTTATCGTGGCACATTCAAGCCATTAGTGTTGCATTCATCTGTTTTTTGCAAATCAGTCTATCGTTCTAGTGCATTGTCCTCCTCGTGGAATCTGTGGTACATTTTGTGGATGAGTTGCATAAATTGTTGTTCGTTGAAGTCTTTTATCGTTGCTTGGTCAAAAGGAAAGATTGATCCCCTTGATTAGTTCAGATGCTTAGGAATGTTTTTCAAGTTCAGTTGTTGACATCTGTATGGTACTGTTATTTGGTTAGGACAAATGATCGTCCTCCTCAGTTAAGAAGTGCAGTCTAACTCGTCGGAGTCGATGTCTCAATTGGAAAGAAATGATACAATATTATAATAAAGGAATTTTGATTATGAAAGAAATTGAATTTCTTACCCAATTCGCCTCTTCCTCTCCCCACTCTTTTTCCCTCCTTTCTTTTCTTTTCTTCTCTCCCCTTTCCCCTTCTCCTACAATTCACCTATTGCATCCGGCGTCACTCAGAGTATAGTGTATGTATATGATCCCTTTTACGATATACAGATTTTAGGTATTAAGAAAGGCAGACGGATAATTAAATATTTGATAAACTTACAATTTGTTCGTGATTATATTAATGATCTTGGTTTGTTGGGTTTGTGATTTCTTGTTTTTTTTTTTGCTGGCTAAAACAATATACAATTTCCCTTTCAGTGGGATTTTTGAGTTTTATATTACTAATTGATCAAAACAATTTGTAACACTATAATACAATTATCTAGATTTTTTACTGGATAAAGTTTTTAATGTTTATGTGAAATCGTTTATTGGATTATCCATATTCGTCATCATTTGTTAATTGTGATACACCCTGCCGAAATATACACTGTCGTGGTCAGAATGTAACTATTTTATTTATCAATTATTTCCTATTTGAAGTTGTTGATTCTGTTAAGTAAACATCCAAGGAAATTAGAAAATATATGTACTGATAGCATCCACTAATGGAAACACTTGTACAGCCTTTAGGGTGAGATTTACAAAATTATAGAAATCAAGATCTCTGGCTATGTGTACAGTTCAATTTTTCTTCTTAGTTTTACACTTCCTGTATGTGGACCCCGACCGTGCATCATAGGACATTCTGTCTGGTCTTGATTCAGGCTCGTCTTTCTTTCTTTCCAGCTTCCTGTAGTAATCTAGTTTAGAAAACTAGTTATGATCTAGTTTATAACTTTTTGTTGCCCTCTCTCTTCTCAAAGGCAACTGTGGTAAAATTGTGGAGGGCGCGTGTGCCCTTTGTTCTCTTCACAAATAGTTTCCTCGAGTATTCTGTCTCAGAAATAGATTTTTCATGGAATTAGGTATGGTAACTTAGCTAAACGTAGTGGTGGACATGGCCCTGTGTATTGCATTCTTTTATATTTATTGGAAATGACACTACATATTGTTTCCCCTTAATTGCTTATATGGCACTCTTTATTGAATATATTTATTTTAAATCAGTTGCAACCTGAAAAGGTCAAAATAATTCTTTAAAAATAAATAAATTATACAGTGATCTTGAAAAGGAAAGCTAAATTAGAAATTGTACTGGAAGTATTCTTTATTTTTGACATAATGGCTGAGTTCACAAAAATGATTTCATCATGGATGATTTCCTAACATATTTCCAACTAAAATTGTGTATTAGCATTGCATATTAGCCATATATGGACTTGTGTCTAGCTCAAGCTTAATTTTCAAAAGGTACAATCCGAAGCTTAACTTTGACGCTTGCATTGTCTTGTCTTTGAGCTTAAACGAGTATGAAAGTTTGGACATCAATAGCTTGTGTTTTACCCAGTTGGGCTCAGGTTGTTTAAGCTATAGTTTTTACCATCCTTACCATGACACTCTTGATTAAGGAGGCCATTTAACTGAAGGCTTTTATAATCTGATGGTCTTTCATATAAATATATACATTGCTGTTGGTTATCAGTCAAAAAGCTTCTACAGGTTTGTTTTTTAGACATGTTAAAAGGGGTGGGGAAATTGTCTTATTCACGAATATACTTTCACTTGGAGCATTCATTCTCTCTTACACAATACAGAAGATACACTTTCTGAAGACTAGGCGGAGAAATAAATTATTCTAACTGATAAAATACCTATGGCTGCAGAACTTTTGCTTTCTGATATAAATGCTACTGTCACATCTCTATCCATCTTCTTATAGCAGACAATATTTCCCATGTGGATAAGCTCAAGCTAGAGTAGAATTTGTCCTATTTAGGTACTGGTCGAGTTGGTCGAGAACGGATGTTCCAATAAAAGCCTTTTAAGGGTTATAGTTAGCTTAAATTGTTACTGTAAGTAGATGGTTCCTGATATGCTTGTACCTTTTTCATTAAATAAAACAAGAACTTGTTGGGCCATGTAGCATCTCTATGCAATTTGTCTTCAGTAATTTTAGTATCTTACTAAGTTCTGTCAATGATTCGATATTAAGTAATATAGTTTTTTTTCAGAAACTGCTAAATCAGATTTTTACTTACATTTTGGAGGGTGTCTGAGTGCACATGTATTGTGTGCATAGAGCTGGATTGTGGATTGTCAAAGGTAACTAACAATAGAACTGACACAATTTGTGGCTTAAATTGCAGGGATACATCGTCCCTCCTAGGGGACCAAATGATTCTGGTTGGGATCCAATCTTTCAACCTGATGGCTATGACCAAACGTAAGTACATCTCCCGACTCTTGTGACTTATTTCCTGTGAGTTGTGACACATGGTTTTGTTTTTATTAGTGACTTGACAAAAAAAGCTAACTTAATTATTCTTGTTTCAGTTATGCTGAGATGTCCAAGAGAAGAACAAAATTTCTCACCGTTCACTGGCTCTTGCTTTGGTGAAATCCCACTTTGCTGAGGCTAAATATACTTTCGAGACGGAGCCAAGTATCCAACAGTGAAGTGTATGCATTCTTGGAACCTCATATTTCGATTTATAATAACTACGTGCCATTCAAGAAAAATAGTCGGTCAGTAGATTTTACTACATGCCACTCAAGAAAAATAGTCAGTTAATTGATTTTTACTTTCGCTGGTAACTTCGAAAATATGCAGAGATTATGATTATTACATCATATTGGTGAAATTAAATGAATAACTCGTGTCGTTTCTGATGTCAAATTCGTGCAATTTCTGATATTTTCTTATGCTCGGTATTTGGTAGCTACACGAAGATTACGTGGATTGTCTTGATTTAATAGATTTATTGTTTTAACTTGGTGACTCTCAAAATTCCCCACGTCGAAATTAATCATCACCCCACAACCCAAACCAAAATTAACCAATCATCTTGTCTGATATCTAGAATGATTTATACTGAGGTTAAATCCATCAATGATCATTCAACTTTATACTTAGTGTCACTGTAATTTGATTTTGTTTCACAATGATCATCCAATTTTATATTTAGTGTTACCATAGCCACCAAATTTGATTTTTATCCACCATGGTCACATAATTCCATATAACATTTCACTATGGTCACCCAATTTCTTTTCACAATTTTCACTAATTTTAAAAGGGGTAAAACGGTAATTTTGTATTATATATATAAACTAAATTTAAAAAAACAAAATAAGTTTTTATTTTATTTTAAAAATGTTTTTTTAAATAAGTTTTTATTTCATTTTATTTTTTAAAGGAATGTTTTTTTTTAAAATAACTTTTTATTTTATTTTATTTTTCTAAAGTAAGTTTTTATTTTATTTTTTAAAAATTTATTTTAAATATATAATACAAGTTAATGTTTTACCCCTTTTAAAAATGGAAATGGTGAAAAGTAGTTGTGCGATCATGGTGAAATGTTATATGAAATTGGATGGCTATGGTGAAATATTACATGAAATTTGGTGGTCATGGTAAAATAAAATAAAATTGGATAGTCATTGTGAAACAAAATCAAATCGGATGTTCATGGTGACACCAAATATAAAGTTGGGTGGACATTGGTGGGCCTTTCTATTGCTTATGTCCGTTCACTGTTGCAACCTAATACCTCTATGAAATCCCAACCGACTAATCAAGAATTGATTGAAAGGCTAAATATTTATGTGAGAGAAAATGATTCCCACGAAAGGGAAGGAATACTATAGCTAAATGTTAAACCTTAGGTTTGTACACTTGTTAGGGGTGGAAAAAGGGGTCAGTAGCTCGTTGGCTCAATTCGTCAAAGCTTGGTTCGTGGACGACTCTGGCTCGTTTTGAGACGAGCTCGAGCCAAGTCGAGGGTTCTCCCAACTTGGGTGACCATTGTGAAACAAAATTAAATTGGAAGTCATGATGACACCAACTTTATCGACGAGCTTGAGCCAAGCTGAGGGTTCGCCCGACTTGGGTGGCCATTGTGAAACAAAATCAAATTGGATGGTCATGGTGACATCAAATATAAAGTTGGATGCCATTGGTGGACCTTTCTACTGTTTATGTCTGTCACCGTTGCAACCTATTACCTGTATGAAATCCCAATCGACTAATCAAGAATTGATTGAAAAGCTGAATATTTATGTAAGAGACAAAATGATTCCCATGAAAGGATGGAATACTGCAGCTAAATGTTAAACTTTAGGTTTGTACACTTGTTAGGGGTGGCAAAATGGTCGAGTAGCTCGTCTGCTCGACTCGTTAAAGCTCGATCCATGGATAGCTCGGGCTCGTTTCGGCATGAGCCCGAGACCAGGGTTCGCCCGATGAGCCAAGCACTAGCTCGCGAACGGCTCATGGGCGTGCCCACGAGCCTAAAGTTCACGAGAGCTCGTGGGCTCGTAAAATATGTGAAGAAAAAAAATAAAAAAATAAAAAAAACTCGTGGGCTCGACTTGGCTTGTGAATTCACTAGGTCATGGGCTGAGCCGAGCTCGGTTCGTCACTTATAGCCACCGCTAACACTTGTACTGAATATGACAGCTGCATTGGGGTGTTGATATACATGTACATAACATGGATATGCATGTGGGCTAGCTGGTGAATGCATTAAGAATTGGCCCCCAATGTCAAGGAAGGCCAAGACAAATGCTGCCTCACGTGCTTTGTGGACCCCAACCTCACATGCATGACTACTGTGTTTGAACCATCTTTACACGTGAGCTGGATACTCAGATCACCTTCAATCCCCAAGTGTCAGCATTTCATTAGATGCACGATCACACCTTGGATACGGTATGCTCGATACTCTATGTTTGATAAGGTTGATTGAGAAGTAGAGTAATATTATTCGTTAAGAAAAAGTTAAAAATCTTGTTTATTGTACTGAAAATGTCTTCACGAGTTTTATGTCATTGAGCATACCTGGAGATAAGAATATTGTGTTGAAATAATAAGCAAAAACACGAGAATAAAAAGCCCCCCATTAATCATTCTTGGTGGGAATAATTTTCTCCACCAAACAAGGGGTGGAGCATTTTATCTCTTAAGGTACTTGGTTCATGTACTGTTATTGACTCTGTGTGTATGGTACTTTTGTGTGATACGTTGCATATGTGATTTGACTTTTAGTGAATCTTTTTAGAGTGGCGTGACAAGTAATATCTAAAAGTTACGGAATTTCATTAATTTTTCTTACCGAATATTTGACCGAATACACACAACACATGGGTTTCATTGTTTTTAACAATATTTAATTCATGTGGGCCCGCCTCCTCAAAAGAGATTTAAAATTCTGGAAAAATTCTGTAACTTTCTTCCTGGACTTGCACCATATTTGATTTTCATATTACAAAATTAGAATTTTCATACATAGAACAACCCATAAAAGAAGTGAGTAAATACTCTTTTCAACTTAAACCCTGTCCATAGTTTCTTTTCTTCTGTTAACTTCGAAATTAACCTTTTCATCTTTAGTCGCGCAATTTTGTTTTCATTCGACTCGTTTCACTTCTGTTTCTCATCATTTCCCTCATGTCTCACCCTAGTGATAATGATAGTCGAGGCAAAATATTTACCATTCTGAATCTTTAATCATCATTGTTGAATAGCATTTGCTGGTAATCTGTCATTTCGATAAGATCATAAAGAATATAAACACTCGTGATTAAGGTTAATGCTGCTTTCACATGCAGTAATTATCAAAATTAACAGCAGAAAAGAGTAAAACTCATACAGAAGAGAGAGATATGTACCTACCTAAAATCAGTACAGACACAATAATTCATTTAACCAAAAGTACAAGATTGCAAAAAAGTAAACAAGAACAGGCAATGAACTGTGCTAGTATGCATCATCTATTCCAAAAAGTCTCTCACTTTTGATAATTTAAGTTTGGGCATTCACACTATGGACTGTATGACTTTAAGAAAAGCTAAAAGAAAAAAAAAAGAAGAAAGAAATTACAATATCATCTTAAAGTTTCTATAAAAGACTTTGCCAGCACCACATGTAGACTGATGACTCTTACAACAGCTAGGGAATATGGTGGGGTTAGGAAATGGATGAGGCTGAGAAATCTTTGCCTTTGATAGAATGTGGAGAAAATGATAAGGCTTTGAACAACGCATCAGCGCCTGCTCCCTGGATACAATTGTTTATCTTTCGACTGGAGCAGGCCGAGGTTGCACGACAACGGTGATAATGTGATAAAGAGTAGTGGACAAAGATGAACTTGATGTGCGAATAAAAATGTACACTTGCCAATAGTGGAAGTAAAATAGATAGATGGATATAGGGTAATGCTTTGTAGTAGAAGTGGTATCTTTCTTTATGTAATTGGGCAAGATTGTTAGCACTGGCGGCCCCTACGGCAAGCAAGAGCACCAGCACCTGAAGTAATAGAGCTAATCAATGATGAAGGCTTGGCACCTAAGCTTGAAGCTCTGGCATAACTGGCTGAAGCTCCACCCCCAGATGGGGTGAAATACGCTCCGTTAAGCATCAAATCACCTTCTGACCTCCAATTCCAACCCTTCCATTGACCTTCAGGAGTTTCAACTCTCTTTGTCACCTGATCAAAACAGCCCAACATAAATTTTATAATCAAATTTTTTAAGCACTGATAATCTTTTACTGATTAACAGGAATCTTGATGTTGCAGTACCTCTTTTGCGAAAGGGTTGACTGGGGCAAGATATCTGTTGCCTTGGCTGTTGATGGTCGGCTCTGCACTTCCACCAATGGCGTACATCTCCCAGTGAGTGTAGTCGTTGTTCACCACATGGAAGTATCCGTGTCTGCACCTGCATTTTCCATGATTCTCTTATAAGATAACAATGCCATTTAACGCAACTGATGCCTATAACAATGCCATTTAACATGAAAGTTTACTAATTACCTTGGCATTCTCTGAATGAGACCTTCTCCAAAATGGTTGTAGGCAATAGTTACTTGCATTTGCTTGTCTCTCACATAAGAATCACTGTGACCTAACAGTATAACCTGTTTCCATTAAAACACATTGCATCAGCATAATCCAAAATGGTAAATTCTTACAGCAAATAGTGAAGAGAACCCGGGATTGAGGTGGTAGGAGGGGGTTTCCAAGTGGACACACCTCGTTGTGATGGGTAAAAAAGTTGTTGGAGATGGTAATGGCAGTCGAGCCCATGACAGCATCAACAAGGCCATCAGCACAGTTAGAGAGTGAGTTATGATCTACCCAAATATGGCTTGACCCAAAGATGGAAACGGCATCACCATCAGCCATAGTCCTCCATCCATAATGTGATGGTGAACTCCTTACCATAGCATTTCCAGTTGGTTTACAATCATGGATGTGCAGGCCATGAATAATCACATTAGTAATGAATTGAATCGTAATACACCCTCCATTAGCAATGTGCACATTGACTCCACGCCCATCAATGGTCTTAAAGCTGTTCATTATAAGTTCCTCCTTCAATGTTATAATCATGTCACGCTTAAATACGATCCAGAGAGGCTCATCCTGAATAACAGCATGGCGTAAAGTGCCAGGTTTCGGGTTAACAGGGTCGTAATCACTAGGATCAGTGACTACATAGAATCTTCCGTCTCGACCACCAATGGCATTGCGCCCAAAACCAATACCACAGTCAGCGAGGCGCTTACGATTTTGTTGCCAATTGGGGTCACAACGCCAACAATCATCAATAGGGTTGCCTGTTGCACATGAGAAAAATCCGAGCTCTCTCCTCTCAGTGCTGTTTCTAGTGATCCTGTGAATACACAACTTTTCATCAACACCATTTTGTTTCACACGTACTTACTCATGCACATACATGACTACAATATTCAAATGACAGACACTTGCACAAGAAAACAATCAAATGATAACTTTACATTATTCAACTACATGGATTAACACGTCTAGGAAAAAGAATAGGAATTTAAGTATCAATTTAAAGGAAAAGATAAGTTCGGTATGACTTTGTTCTTAACAAACTGCATAATCAAGACCAACATTGACCTTTAAAGTCTATAGTAGTAAAAGTTGAAATGCACGTGACAAAATAATGATGATCGTTAAACTATAATAGAAAAACATCCACTCAATAAAAAGTAGTAAAATATGGGAATGGGATCATTAACAGATGCTAATTAGCGTACGATACGGATCTTACTACAGCAGCATGCGGTTGAACTGAATTGAAACACATGAAATACCCAAAAATGCATCAGTTAAGAATATGATTCTCAAACTTGATACTATAATAAACAAAATTTTACAAAAGGGTTCTTATTTAGGGCATGCGGGTTAGGTTCAGTATGTATGCTTTATAATACAGAAAGGGGGTTTTCAATTCATGGACCACAACAAGAACAACTAATGGTACTTGGCTACTAAATGCGCATAAAGTGAAACTCAAGAATTCCTAAATGAAAAAAAAAATTAAAGGAACAATAAACAAAATGAGACAGATTGAACCCACATTTCAACTGATGCTGCAACCTCTTCTGGGTTATCCACTGCATGTTCATTCAAAGCCTTCTCTTCATTTTCTCCTAACCTAAACCATCAAATATTTATCACAAGTTAAACACACAAATACACACGTGCATCGTGCAAACACAAACGAAGGTTTCTACGTTCAATAACTTTGGATCGTCCACATTAATTTTTGGAATAAGCCACTTTGTCAGATTTTTTGCCTACCTACTTGACAGACGACAACAGATGATTGGATGATATTAAAACGTCGCAATACCATGTTAAGGAAACGGCAAAAAATTCTGACAATTTAGCATGGTTCTTGATTAATTTTTTTTTTTTTTGTGTTAAAAATCCAAGGGAGTATTTATTGTTCACATGGGATGTCAGCAACCGACACTTGCAATTCAGTAATATTAGGCGGAGGAAAAAGTAGGTGGTGACACATTGACACTAAAAAGTAAAAGCACTGCCAAAAACGCACATATACAGTACTGTACACTGCTCAAAATAGTGATGAGAGTAATATATACATACATCTATACATACAAATCTTCACCGTTTAAACCGTCAAAAAGTGCTTGGTGTGGAATAAATTGAATTGTGGGAGGGCAAATATGTGAAAAGAGTGATTCGGGGGAGCCGATAATGATTTTCTATACAGAGAAATCCGAGGAGACTATTGAAGGATTTATGCATTAACTGAATAAACGGTTGAGATCTGGTAAATATTGGATCTGAACTGCTGGCATTCGTTCTTTTGGGAGTGAATAAGAGATCCAACGACTTACATTTAAGCTGTTCTAAATATAGAAAAATGGATGGCTAGGATTCGAGGAGAATGAAATAACCCAATGAGGGTTAAGAAAATGATTAGGTGCCGTGTTAATGAGTCAACTCAGTAGAAAAAAAAATTCTTCAACTGCTGAGTTTTCCTAACCTTGCTGCCATTGTCGAGTTTTCCGAGCTCTGCAACTGCTCAGTTTCTTCAGCACTGTTAAATCAGTTTAAAAAACAGAGCTCAATTAGAATTTTTCTTCCTAAAATTCTGCAAACCGAAGCGCAAATTGCATAAAAATGCAGGTGAATTTCGATCATGAGAGAGAAATATATTATCAAAAATAACAAATCACATTCAACCAAAGATCACAAAAGAACAAATGCATACAGTGCATTCACTCACACTCGGTTAAAAACAGCAAATTCCGAACGGTGAGAATGCATTGCACAAACAAAATGCATAAAATTCCTATAAATTTAAAGGAAAACAAACCTCATTTTTGAGGCTTCATCTTTCTGAACTCTGGCTACGACGCTAATGAAGAGCATTAACAGCAGCAAAGAACAAAGAGGCACACATTTCTTCGAAACTCCCATTGCCAATTCCACAACTCTATATCTCTATCTATATATACGTATGTGTATATATGTATAATGGAGCAGAAACTTGAAGAGAAAAAATGGAAAATTCTTACGATCAGAGAAGAGAGAATGCAGGGACAGGGGAGATAGACGAAGTATTAGAGGCAACATAAAGGCCTCGTTTTATAGACGGTAACCTCTCAAACCGTTAAAATTAACGACCGTTAACTAACCAAATAATTTCCATTGACCATGGTTAGGGTCGGCTAACTGTGGTTACTGTTTTACTAACTCCACCATTAAGTTTTAACCAACTTATTACTAGCTGCTCCGAAGCGACGCATGTCCCTGTCACGTGCCCCCATTCCTCTGCTAGGCTTTAGGCACAGTAAAATCTCTGTAAAAAAATAGAAATATAGATAAATGATTAGTTTATTAATTTATTGATAGATTAAGTGAAATAATTTGAAGTACAACTTAAATAATTATTTTAGACAAAATGAAAAAATAGACCAAACGTGGTTTAATGCATTGCATAAAAATTAGGTTCGAGGGCGAGTTCGATTTGAGTATAAAGAAAAAGCAATCGACTTTTACGCATATTTTTTTACAAAAAGTTGATTTGGAAAAAATAGGAGTCGTCAAGTAAAAAGTTCCTAAATATATATTATAAAGTTTTGCGTATTGAATTAATTATTATTTCATATGTTCTTTGTGCCTTGAAGAATTTTGAATAAAAGTATTATCTAGGGGTGTCCAAAATATCCGAACCGAACCGGACCAAACCGAACCCGAACCGAACCGAATCGAACTGAGCGGTTCTTCATAAGTTAAAGACCCGAATGGGTACCCGAATCGAG
>CAIGRH010207282.1:0-11271 GCA_903798295.1 Fraxinus nigra | reverse complement strand
AATCTCTCCCAAACAAGCTCTAGAGTAATTTTTTCTATTAAAAAGAAAGAAGTGGACGACAAAGAAATCTTCAACTTTCATGGTGAAAGGATTTAACCAAAAGGTAGTAAACACTTTTGACAAGTTCGTCAACATTTTTATGTCGCTTAAATTATACTTTTGTCCTGTTTGATAGAAATTCAAATTCAAATTTAAATTTAAGTCAAAATTAACATTAATTTTAATTATATATTTTATGGGATCCACAATTTTTCGACTACATATTTCATAAACTTTTATCAAAATTTATTAAAAAATCTAATTTTAATCCCCCAAAAAAAGAAGGCTTTATATGCAATAAGAGATGGGGTATGATAGTATAATAAAATTTTAATTTTTTAAAAATATTATTCAATTATGTACAATCTATCTTATCAAGTAAAATTTTAAGTTCGAATATTAATTATCTACGGACTGCCTAGATTTGAGAGGTGAACATTGCAACACTCAATGAATGTGTAAAACGCGTACATTCTCTACATAAATTCCATCGTCCCCATGTCTCTAAAACATTGTTGGCACGAAACAACAAAATATAATTTGGATTATTACTNCACAATTTTTCGACTACATATTTCATAAACTTTTATCAAAATTTATTAAAAAATCTAATTTTAATCCCCCAAAAAAAGAAGGCTTTATATGCAATAAGAGATGGGGTATGATAGTATAATAAAATTTTAATTTTTTAAAAATATTATTCAATTATGTACAATCTATCTTATCAAGTAAAATTTTAAGTTCGAATATTAATTATCTACGGACTGCCTAGATTTGAGAGGTGAACATTGCAACACTCAATGAATGTGTAAAACGCGTACATTCTCTACATAAATTCCATCGTCCCCATGTCTCTAAAACATTGTTGGCACGAAACAACAAAATATAATTTGGATTATTACTTATAATTCAAAATTTTGTATTGAGCTCAAGTATCTTTCCTAACACCCCTTTTTTATACTTGTTTGTGTAGTAGCAACTCTTTGATTACTCATCCCTACAAAATACTCGAGCGTTTTTTTCGTAACGTCAGTCAAATATTTTATGATCGATACAAGGAAAGAGCTCTAATTTATTTTAACAATAATAAAAAAACTTAAGATACTACCAAGTTTTATTTTTCAAAAAATGAAAAAGAAAGTAACATCATTATATAGTAGAAAGTCCGATAATTAAATTTGGACCGCAACAATCCTTAATTATCTTTAGTATTTTTTTATTTTACTCGATATATAAGAATTGTAATTTCATTAAATTGAAATGGTACACAGTAAGTTTAAAAAAAAAAAGCTTCATTAGTATCAACAAACATAAAAGAAAAAGAAAATCATGCAAAAAAAAAAAAAGTAAAAAGATAGATTGGAAGCATCTTAAGATTGATGGCTCTGTTTAATTAATCAATATCCGTAATTGAATGCGCTTTCCCCTCTTTCCCATTCCATTTGTTTCAAAATGTAAAACAATAATGGTGATTCCTTTCAAACAATGCATGGCAATTTCAACATAATTATTATTTCAACTGTAATTAACTATTTCCGAAGTACATAAATATTTATCTATAGCTATATGTAATATGTACAAACGTCTTTATAATCATTTTTGATGTCTGATAAGGTATGGCGTCTCCACCGTTAACTCCATTTTTCTTGGACTGTATATTAGTAATATATTTAACACAGTAGAGTAGGATCTCCAGCTTCAGATCTCTCATCTCTCTTGTGGTTCCTAATTACAAAAATTCTGAAAAAAAAAATGAAGAAATTTAATTAGAAATTGAAAATAGTTACCAAAATAGGAAATATTGCACCAGAAATGTTTCATAGTTTGTAGGCTCATACCTCAAGAATCAATAATATATGGCGTTTGTAATAGATCATAAGGTGCCCACAAAGCATCCAAAGGGCAAGGCCGGTTGGCGTCGAGTCGAACCCATGGTTTACCCTTTCCACTCCAATGCAAGAGGCTTACCGGACCCGGATGCAAATCCCGGCATAGTCCCCGGAAATTATCACCGCCGAGACCGTGTTGATTCCACTGGTGTTCTACCGGAGCTATATTTCCGGCAAAAACAAGCAAGAAAGGTGGCAAAGAACCTAATTCATAAATCCTCATTCTCTTCTGCAGCTCCATCCATTCTACAATTTTCGTTGTATAGTCCCCGGCTCTCCATCTCTCAAGATGAATGACCATGACTCCAGTGTTGAAATAACAAGGCTTTCGATTCGCTAAGGTTAAGGAAAGAGATGGGTTTGACCAGAATGTGGGCGTGAAATAGNGAGCTATATTTCCGGCAAAAACAAGCAAGAAAGGTGGCAAAGAACCTAATTCATAAATCCTCATTCTCTTCTGCAGCTCCATCCATTCTACAATTTTCGTTGTATAGTCCCCGGCTCTCCATCTCTCAAGATGAATGACCATGACTCCAGTGTTGAAATAACAAGGCTTTCGATTCGCTAAGGTTAAGGAAAGAGATGGGTTGGACCAGAATGTGGGCGTGAAATAGGAGGTGAAGTTTGCGTTGCAGTACTCAGGTGCTGCTAAAACTGCTTCATTGCCTAGAGGAGTTGCAGCAAGTTTAGCAATATCATCGACGAGTACGAGGTCGGAATCTAGATAAACAACCTTTTGAACGCATTTTGGGAGCAGATCAGCCAGATAGTTGCGTGCATAGTTTAGTGGACAATCCAGTGCAGCGCGAATAGAAGTTGAGATCAACCCCGCCACCGGCGAATCATCGAAAGGATAGATGTTGAACTGAAGGTAAGGAAATGACTTTGCGATAGTGAGGTTGAGGCGGGAGGTGTCGGCGGCAGCGGCAGCGGAAGACACAAAGTGGAAGATTATATTTTCAGGGCAACATGAGTGTTGGAGGACTGAAAGAATAGCAGCCATGGATCCCCGGAGGTAAGACGCGTCTAGAGTCATTGCTACATGTACTGCATTGTCCGAGCAAATCTTGGCGGCAGCGGCGGTGGTGTAGTGAATGGAAGGGCACTTCGGAGAGTTGTAGAACTTCGGCGCCTCCCTGAATTGATGGTTCCCGACATTAGCTGCTACAGTTGATAAGATTAATAGAATTGAGAAGAGAGATTCTGAAAATGCTACCGTCCCTGTCATAATTCTAATTGGAAGCTCAAAATTTTTTGACCTACCTACTCTTTGCACCGAGTGATCTGTTTTATATACTTATGCACTAACTTATTGACTCCCATTCAAAGACTTGTAATTTAGTATTTGTTTATGGTCAATCAGGTTAAAACGAGCGGCTAGGATTGATAACAATGGTCCATAATCTACCAGCACGTATTTTTTAGTAGGGCACTTTCTTTTCTATTAATTATCTACGGTTAAAAGTACATAGTGCCTATCAAATCTAAGGTTGTCCTCGGCTCTTTCAGTACTTTGTTGACATATCCACGCCGCGTATTGCTGGAATAGCTTCGTACCTTCCATTTAAAGCTTCGATTCATAGTCTCTTTTTCTTGGTTTGTAAAGTAGGGTTTCATCATTTTAGTGTCCCTTTAACTAGCTGGTTTACATAGATAAACTCTTCCCACCTCTTCAGTCATTTTTCTTATAATTAGGGGAGAAAAAAAATTAAAAAAGACGCTTCAACAGAAATGTAGATCCCACCATTCAATTTTAACTTTGAAGCCAATTCTCAGTGTGAGCAATACTGTTCCTGATATTCCGTATAACATTTAATGCAGAGAAACCTACTTGACATCCCTTTTTTTGATCCACAATCTACGCTACCACTTATAAGTTATAAACACCATATCTTTTCATACTTAATTGCGGAGAGGACACGTACTAACCCAAAGGGAACTCGTGGGGTGCAGGTGGGCCAACAAATGGTTAGAAAGAAAACTTGAAATGGACAGTGAAACTAGACACATGTGGAAGTGGAACTGTGTTATGAAATATTACTGACATGGTTTTCTTTTCAGCCATACATGTGACCTAATGCTTTTTTTTTTCAATTATAATCTGAAAAGCAGAAGATACTGATAATAAAGAGGATCGTTCACTCAGACTTTTTTTTAAAAAAGAAATTTTTGATACGTGGTTTATAATTTAGTTATGCAGATGTGCTTGAACACTGAGAGACATTGCATGAGATGTAGCCAAGAAATGCTTATTATGATTGAAAAAATCATAAGCAAGTTTCATCTAGTCGTGACAAGTTCCTCTCAATTGCACAAATTGAACTTGGTATGTGGCTAGATAAAGATGTTTCACTGACACTTTCAACTAGAAGTATAAACGTATATTTCTATTTATAGGTTACACATTACACCTACATATAGAGACCTTATGGCGTGTATTAGAGGTAAGATTTTATTCCATATAATACTTAATATAATTTATGTATATAAATTCATTTTCGTCACCTCTTATTAAATACATATCTAATTTCATTGCTAAACATCTTTTGACCCCAAGCGCATGGATTCACATGGCTGGATAAGGATGGTTTTAGATATTTGCGACCAGTTGTTCATACGCTTACTTTTATTTATAGGTTACTTGTTTACACAAATACATACGAACCTTATGAACGTTAGTTAAAGGTAAAATTATATTATGTTGGCATTATGAAGTATCATCACGATAAATTAACATCAACATATACGTGAAGAAACTTTTTTTTTTTTATCAAATAGAGTAATATTTAATTTGAAGAGGGCTTTGGACAATTTTGAAAAAGAAGTAACAATTAATACACATGGTGGATTTAATTGCTTTCTTGGATCTTTCATAATTAAATAGAGGGTTCCCCATTTTGATGGCCAAAATTATAGATTTGCATGTGCACATGTTCTCAGCCAGAGCGTTCTGGGTTTCAAACACGTAGAACGGAGAATCAATTCCCAATTATTAGGGTTCAAACAAAACACTCATCATAGCCTATAGTTCCATGTTCTTGACGTGACATTTTTTGTTTTTCAATTTAAATTACCCAACAAAGCAAAGCAACATCAAAATGCATATTGATGGTAATGATTGAAACTATGAAAGGATTGCGAAAGAATTAAGAAGTGATAGATATATAAAAACGGTGTTAATGTACAAGCTTGGATGTATAGTATTTAAATGAATTAATTTAATAAAGACAATATTGAAATGTAATGTGAATGAAAATAATATTTTTAAAAATTTTAAGATTTTAATAGGAATAAATATAGAGTGTTGAGATATGTAAATAACGACTCTCTAAATAAATTTATTATCCTTTAACAAACTTAACTCTCATCAGTTGATATTAAATTATTAATGATTCAATATAGAACTATAACACACGTTGCAGTAGAGTCAGTACAAGTGCGTATATAAGAGTAATTGCAAGTAACGTATCTTTAGTTGGATCTTGTTACATGCACATTAAGATTAACATAATGAATTACATAATGTCGCATGTCACTATACCATTTGTCAGATTAAAATACAATCAACTTTTTTCATTCAATATTTTCTCTCCATACCATATTATGTATTTTATTATGTACATTTTTTTTCATGTATAAGTAGCAAAATCCCCTTTAATTTTTTCAGGCAAAGTATAAACCAATGATAAAACGCCATTTTCAGGTTTTGGACCAATGCGGATTCTTGCGGGCAGGGGAAAAAAAAATGCATGCTTTAAGAATAAGGAAAGTGTCCAATTTTCTTGCTTGACCCCCTTTTTTGGCTTATAGAAATTATCAACACAACAGAAGAAGCTGATTTTTAATTAAAAGAAATCAAGTCACTCGATAAACATACTCAATAAAGAATTCAAATTAACTAAGCCTCTATTTGACAATTATTATTTGAAAATCTTTTTTTTTTCTACGTATTCATTTTCAATCATACATTCATTTAATAAAATATTTTACACGTAAATTCAAATCTTTTTCCTACTTTTTAATAACACATTCTCCGAAAAATCACTATTATATTCAACAGAGGCTTAATGTCCATTTGTCATGATTTTTGAAACGTTAAAAAGAGCTTCTGAAACTCAAAAGTTGCTTTTAAACTCATTTGTCTAATTTTGTAAAAATATTTCTTCTAGTTAAAAGAGCTTTTAGAGAAAAATGGTCAAATGTGACTTTCTTTAAAAGCATTTCGAAATTAAGATAACTTCCTCAAAAGCTATTCTATAGAAATCAAAAGCAACAGAAAAAACAAAAACAATGTCAAACGAATCCTAAATTGAATGACAAGAAGAAATTTGAGTGAATGAAAATGTCAAAGATCAAACTTAAACTGTTGTTGAGCGTATGCTTTAATTTTCATCTCTCCCGACCCATGTTTGGCTTGAATAAAAATCATATTTTTAATAGATTTCAATAAAAGTTGCTGAAATAAGTGATTGAAAATTAATAAAATTTGTGAAACCCTTAAAATGTGTGGTTAAAAATAAGTTTGAGAAAAAATAAGTTATATAAAATAAGGCCAAACAAAGGATCGAATAGAAACTTTCTCATACTCTGGCACACAGCTGCAGGAAACCAGGATTAGTGCAGTCGGCAACAAAACCATTGCATTCAACATTAATCAAGGCCGAATACGAGAAAACGAGTTTCTGTCTGAAGGTGAGCATCCACAAAATTGTGGAAAAGTTAGACAAGATTGCAACGCAATTAAGGGCATGATTGGTAGCACAAACTTTGACAAAAAAAAGAAAGAAAAAGAAGTATGAAACTTTTTTACTATATATTAAAGTGTAGTTAGTTATATAATTAGTTAGTTTAGTTAGTTAGCATCTAGATTCTTTCATTTTCTGTTTGTCTCAGTTAGTTTGTTAGGAGACTCTTTTTACATTGTCTACTTATTGATACTTTTCTGTAATTCATTCTCGATTCGATTGCATTGAAATGAAAAGTTTTTCCCTCCATTCTCTCTAAACTGAGTAATCTTCCTCTGCTGAAACACGTGAACTGATGAGGTGAAGAAGCTGCATGTGCTGGTGAGATTAGAAGGATCTGGAAGCAAGCTGTTGAACGTGTTCAGATGAACTGGAGAAGAAGTTGTTGTTGGACATGAACTGAAATTGGAACAAATAATTGAATATTCCAACAAGAGCTATCTTCCTAGCTGCTTTCGTCTTATTCTGTCTTCAATCAATGGTCTTTTATTCACCAAAGGATTTGGAGCTCAATTTGTCGCCTTATTGGTGTACGTTGATGACAGTTACCACAGGTCCAAATATCCAGATTATTAACTCTTTGAAGGAGTTCTTGCATTCTCAGTTCAAGTTAAAGGACTTGGGGACACTAAAATATTTTCTGAGGCTTAAAATTGCTCGATCAAGATCAGAAATTGTGCTGTCTCAAAGGCAGTACACGCTACAACTTCTTGAAGACACGTGGTATTTGGACTGCAAACCTGTTGTTACACCTATGGACTCAAAATTATCCCCAAGACTTCATGAAGGAGATCTATTGCCATCACACTATACAGAAGACTCATTGGTCGTTTAATTTTTACTTGATTATATCTCGTCTTGATATTACTTTTGTTGCCCACAAGTTGAGCTAATTCCTCTTACAACCAGGGTTACGACATTTGAAGGTGGCACTTCATCTTCTTCGCTATTTAAAGAAGACTCATGGCCAATGAATTTTCTTTTCAGCTTCCTCTATGACTCCTATGAAACTTCAAGCTTTTTCTAATGCTGATTGGGGTTCTTGTGTTGACACGAGGAAATCTTCCACTGGTTTTTGCATTTTTATTGAAAATTCCTTTGTTTCTTGGAGAGCAAAAATGCAAACCACTGTCTCTCGTTCTTCACTTGAAGCAAAGTACTGTGCTCTTGCTACAACCACTAGTGAATTTCTTTGGATTCAACAACTGGTAAGGGATTTTTAGTTTCATGTTTCATTTCCTGCTCTTCTTTTCTGTGATAATCATGCTGCAGTTCAATTGGCCTCCAATCCTGTCTTGCATGAGAAGATTAAACACATAGAAATTGATTGTCATTTCGTTCGTGACATAGTTGCAGATGACTGTGTGAAGCTTCTCCCTATTTGTTCTTAGCAACATCTTGCGATATGTTTACTAAGCCGCTTTCTTCTTCAGATTTAGCTCCATTATTAGCAAAGATGTATGTTAAAAATATTTACCTTCCATCTTGACGGGCGTATTAAAGTGTAGTTAGTTATATAATTAGTTAGTTATCATCTAGATCTTTCCATTTTCTATTTGTCTTAGTTTATTAGGAGATTCTTTTTGCATTGTCTACTTATTGATACTTTTCTATAATTCATTCTCGATTGGATTGAAATGAAAACTTTTTCCTTTCATTCTCTCTAAATTGAGTATGAACTCTGTTGATCATTATGACATGTGAAGCTGCAGGCCTGGACTGATATTAGAAGCTTTGATAAAGTCAAGTGACAGTTAGACTCTAGCCTTATCTTTATGCTATTTTATTGGAAATAAATATTTTATGCTTTTATGTAGCAGATTATTGTGCAAGTCAGTTATCCAATTGCTGTATAAATAATTGAACTTCGTACTCAATAAAACATATACTTTTATAATCTCATAAATAAACTTATTTTGATTGTTATCTATACTAACAATCTGGTATCAGAGCCTCATTGATCTTTAAGGGATCTGTGAGATTTAAAAAGCCAAAAACACAAATCTACAAAACAATTTTTTCTTCACACAAACACAAAAACCACAAACACCCTGAAATGGAATTAGAAGCCTCTTTCACTTCAATTCCACCTCATGTATTTGATGGAACAAATTATCAAATGTGGGTTGTTAAAATGGAAGCCTATCTCGATGCTAATGATCTATGGGAAGCTGTAGAACAAGACTATGAAGTTCCTGACTTACTAGGCAATCCAACTCTTGCTCAAATGAAAAATCATAAAGAAAGGAAGCTCAGAAAATCAAAGGCAAGAGCAACCCTGTTTACAGCTGTCTCTTCCATTATTTTTAACAGAATAATGACAATGAAAATAGCTAAAGAGATTTGGGATTTCTTGAAGCAAGAGTATGAAGGCAGTGAAAGGTTCAAAGGAATGCAAGTGCTAAATTTGGTTCTAGAATTTGAGATGCAAATGATGAAAGAGTTAGAAACAATCAAAGAATATGCTGACAAACTTCTCAGTATTGCCAATAAAGTAAGACTTCTTGGTACTGAGTTTTCTGATTCTAGGATTGTTCAAAAAATTCTTGTCACAATTCCTGAGAAATTTGAAGCTACAATTACTTCCCTGGAAAACTCAAGAGATCTGTCAAACATTACCATGGCAGAATTGTTAAATGCATTGCAAGCTCAGGAACAAAGAAGGTTTATGAGGCAAAAAGGTTCTGTGGAAGGTGTTTTGGCAGGAACAAAAAAAAGAAGCAGAACTAGAGCAGGCCAGGAATCTCAAACAACTATAACAATAACAACAGCAAACCCTCTCAGGACTTCCCATCTTGCCCTTACTGTAAAAAAACCAATCATCCACCGAAGAAGTGTTGGTGGAGGCCAGATGTAAATTGCAACAAGTGTGGTCAATTAGGGCATATGGAGAGGATTTGTAAGTCTCAACAGCAGCAAGATGAAGCAAAAACTGCAGCTGAACAACCTGAAGAAGAGCAGCTATTTGCAGTATCTTGCTTTTCCGCTTCAAGCTCCACCGAAAGTTGGCTAATAGACAGTGGATGTACAAACCACATGACTCATGACCAAGAACTATTCAGCAAACTTGACACAACCTTCACCTCCGAAGTCAGAATTGGAAATGGAACACATATATCTGTAAAGGGCAAAGGAACCGTTGCAATTGAAGGTAGCACAGGCTTGAAACTGATCTCTGATGTTTTATATGTTCCTGAAATTAATCAAAATCTATTAAGTGTTCGTCAGTTGCTGGAAAAGGGCTACAAAGTTTTATTTGAAGGCAAAAACTGCATAATCAAGGATGCAAAAGGCAAGGAAATGTTCAGAATTCAAATGAAAGGCAAAAATTTTGCTTTGAACCTGACAGAAGAAGAGCAAGCTGCAGTGCACAAAGAAGAAAGCAATACAATGCTCTGTCATAAGAGATTGGGACACTTTCATCACAATGCTTTACTTTACATGAAAAAGAATGATCTTGTGGAAGGTCTGCCTAAATTGGAAGAAGAATTGCCTACATGTGCTGCATGTCAATATGGCAAGCAAACAAGGCTACCCTTTCCAAAGAACAAAGTTTGGAGAGCTACACACAAGCTGCAATTAGTGCATACAGATGTAGGAGGACCTCAGAAGACACCATCTCTGAATGGCAGTAAGTACTATATCGCTTTCATTGATGATTACACAAGAATGTGTTGGATTTATTTTATGAAACACAAAACTGAGGTTGATGACATCTTTTAAAAGTTTAAAAATTGGGTGGAAACTCAAAGTGGAACAAAATTACAGATAATAAGGTCTGACAATAGAACAGAATATACATGTCAAAAATTCAGCAAGTTTTGTGAAGATGCAGGCATTGAACACCAATTAACAGCGCCTTACACCCCACAACAGGGGGTTGTGGAGAGAAAAAATAGAACGATAATGAAGATGGAAAGATGCTTACTTCATGACAAGGATATGCCAAAAAAGTTATGGGCAGAGGCAACAAACACATCAGTTTTCTTGTTGAACGGATTACCGTTAAAAGCTCTTCAGAAAAGAACTCCATTTGAAGCTTGGTATGGTTTCAAATCAAAGTTGCTAAATTTGAAAACTTTCGGTCGCCTTTGTTTCTCTTATATTCCTGAGGTTAAGAAAGACAAGCTAGACAAGAAAACAGAACTAGGAATCTTTGTAGGCTACAACTCAACATCTAAAGCTTACAGGATTTACTTGCCACAAAGCAACAAAGTAATTGTTAATAGAGATGTGCAATTCGTTAAGTCAGACAATTGGAGCTTTGAAAATGACAAGAAACTTAAGTTTCAGGAGGAGAATAATGATGTAGATGATGAACCTATTAGAGGAACTAGATTATTCTCTGACATTTACGAGAGATGTAATATAGCCATAATGGAACCTGCAGGATATGAAGAAGCTTCATCTGATAAAAAATGGATAGTTGCAATGAAGGAGGAGCTCAAGATGATTGAAAAAAATCAGACATAGCAGTTGGTGGACAGACCTAAACACAAGAAAACTATAAGAGTCAAGTGGTTTTACAGGACCAAGCTCAATCCTGATGGTTCTGTGAACAAGTATAAGGCACGGCTCGTTGTCAAGGGATATTGTAG
>CAIGRH010207275.1:0-11180 GCA_903798295.1 Fraxinus nigra | reverse complement strand
TGTGTTGTGTAACATTTTGCTATTTTGACATGTGGGTGTAGTGTGTCACAAGTGAAAACATGTCCGTGACTTATGCTGTGACCATTATACAATAATTTGTGACATGTGTTGTGAACATTATACAATAACCTGTGACCATTAATAAGAATCTGTGACCTGTGATGTATCATGTTATCAATTGACAAATATGTGGACTGTGATATGCAATATTTGATTTCAAGACAATATCATTTAATTAGTCAAACAACAACTTAAATACAAACTAATTAAAATCCCAAGTAAAAGGTACGTAGTTATTACAAACTTATATCCAAAATACACTTCAAATTCTCATCTATTACAATTTCAGATTTATATTCATACCGCATTTCAACTATCACTCTATGCCGATACTCTCTCCTCCAGTTTCTTGCGCCTTCTTTGTGGCTTTTTTTATTTTTCGGTGTTTAAATAGCAAGGATGCTATATCTAGCCGTGATCTACCCGCTTAAATTTTAACGACATGGATCCTATATCGTTATGTAGCATGTCTTCAGCATATTTAATCACATATATGCCACAGTCGTGTTTGAAAAAGTAACATCGGTCTATTAGTTATGAAAATCCAACATATAATAGTAAGTTTAACTTTAAAGCGCAATCACAAAATTACCCATTTTTTTGTTGCGGAAAGGAGAAATCAAGCATCGCCTTCGACTCCATGGAATCTTCAACATGAGCATCTGAATCTTTTTTCAGATTCCAATATTGTGCATGAGGTGCAGGAGAATTTCGACAAATGGTTCGATTCCAAGACACACCTTGACATCATTGTATGTCTTTCTAGTCGAATTGATTACAAGTAAGATATGCTTCTTTATATCGGGCACTACAAGCATTCAACGTGCTTTATTGGTCTTGAATATGTGACAATTATACTTGGATCTTGTTTGAAACCGACTTATATGTTCTTGAGTTTGGCTGGAAACAACGAGTCAGTCGTGGTAGCATTGAATTTGACATTTTTCCCATTTCTTGCTAACCGACATATATAGTAGAATCTCACATCCATATGCTATCACAATGTAAGAATAATATACAATTAGGAAGTAATACAATCGAAATAACGATTAAATGTAAAGTGAAAGTAACATGTGACATGTGTAGAATGACATGTAATTTAGTGAATATGCTTCATGGCACTTTGTATATGGACTGTGCTCTATGCATATTGGTATGTTACCAATCATATGTGGTCCGTGACATCTAAATATGTCTTGTAATCTTTAATATGTGACTTGTACATATGTCTAGTAACGCATGTACATGATGTGTGACCTTATCAAACAATGAAATGTAAAATGCAAGTGATATGTGACCTATGCATAATGGTATGTGACCATATTTATATGCATCAGGGTACTATATATCTAAAATTCATATATCTAAAATTGAATACAAAATATGTCATAAATGAAAAATACATAATCTATACTTGTTATCCATCAATTTTGTGGTTCACAAATATATTTCAAATGAAAAAAATAAAAATTAACTTCTTCGCGGATGGAGTCGGATTGACAGTATGTATTTGTGTCTTTAAGATGGGAATATTTAAGTATTTCATCTTCCTTTCTTTTATCTCTTCTATATGAGATCTCGTCTACTTTGTTCACTCACTTTCCACTCCTTAATCGAGTCAGTACTTTTCAAGTTTATGATACGCCGCTTTCACAGAGAGGAATAGAAATTGATTGGTTTTTATATATTGGGAAGAGATCGAGCTTCACGACGACGGCGAGTACATCGAAGAAATATCGGTGGTGAATAAAGAGTTGTTTGTTAGGTCAGGACATATCGATTCAGTGAAGAATGAACATGGGTGGAGGTTTTCGAAATATATGGAAGTGAAATAGTTTTCTTTTCTGAAACACTTAAATTACGGTATACAGTTATTAGTTTTTACTTAAACAATTAATACTTAAATAAAAGATATTTGATTTTTGAATAATGAAAAATTCACCCTGATTTGAGAATATTGAACTTTAAAAATAGAGTGAGATGTAATTTCCAGTTTTATAATTAGTTGAAATTACTCCCCTTACATACAATCTAATAAACTTTATTATGTAATGATTTTTTTGGGAACAATACATATATAATGTGTTTACTATACATCATTTCATTTTTAAGAAACAAACTTTAAAGGTTCAAAAATAAGGTGGTGAAGAATGATATATACCATTCTGACTATGACTTTTCAAAAGAACAAATCGTAATAAATCATAAAGACCGAACAAAATAAAAAGCTAGAGATCTCTCCGGAGCAAATATTCTCGATTAACACCGTCGAAATCTAATTGTTTGAAAATCATCAGACTCGTGAACTCACAAATCGAAAGTTATCATCACAGTAGATCAAATTACTTGAAGGTAATAATAGAAGTAACGAATTGAGCATAATGATCATACTGAAATAGGTTTGAAGGCTTTCGTAGTCACAATTGGTGGCGGATAACATTTTATTGTTATTGGATCTTTCTATTTTTAAATCGGCAAAGCAGTATTGAACCTTCAATCTTCAGTTACTATAATATTGAAAAGATCCATTGGCAACTGTGAGTTGCTGTAACATAGATTAAAAAGATATATTGTTACACGTGATATTGATCCAATTGCGCGTGTCAAGTTCTCTTGGATATGTGACATGTGACTTATAACCAGTTCTCTTGAATTTGTGACCCGTGGACATTGTTCTATTACCTATGTAATATGACTTATGACCTATAACATATGAATTATGACATGTGAAATGTTACCTTGACCTATGAACTTGAATCCGTGATATGTTATTATTAAACAATAATGCACAAAGATATATGTCATCTAATATGTAAGAGTTAATATTGATGTGTAACATGTTGACATTGATATGCGACATATATAATATGACCTGTGACATGTGAACATAAATTAGTGATTTGTGATCAATTTTATTTGTTCTATAACACGTGGACATTGATATATGACCTACATACAATGACTTGTGACTTGTGGTACTTATGACCTATGACGTGTGACATGTAACAAGTGAACATTGAATTTGTCAACTGAATTATGACTTGTAAAAAAGGACCCGTGACTTGTACAAATGAACATGTGACGAGTAGCATTTAACTATATACATACTCCTTCTCCTTCAAAATTTTATTCTTGCTAACACCATCTGCATTTTCTTCATCCGACATACCTATAAACTGAAGAGAAGTAGTATGAATCGCATGCCCTACGGGCTCAAAACTGGAAGACCGTTAGAGAAAGTATGGATTGGTTCTCCACGTCTAATTTCTAGAGAGTACGTGATAAGTTGAATGCCTTTTTGAGCAATCATAATACTATTATCCATGTCCAAGGAGATACCCACAAATAACTATAAACCATTGAATTTCGACGACTAGAGATTTTAAGCAAACAAGAATCAAACCCCAAATATTAACAAGCCCGAGCAACAAACAGTATCCGTAATTCTTCCTTCGCCCATTTCCACATGCGCAATAGCCTCATCCTCCATGAAATCCCTAAATCGTCGCCATCGAATCAATTGTTGTCACGCGCACTAGGTGACTAGCATGAAGTAGCGTTGCTGCGCTGTGAATAGTTGTCGGAGTGGGTGCGCCGTGAAGAGTCGTCACAGTAGGTGCACCGTGAAGAGTCGCCAGGTGTGAATGAAGTAGCCACGAAGTTAAGGATTGAAAATGAATTATTGGGTGGGGGTATGGGTTTGGCGGGTGAGGTATGTAAATATATTTAATTTTCTAATATTATTATTTTTAATAATATTTAAAAATTAAATTATCACCTAATTTGTGTATAAGCAAACCTTAAACATGATTTTTGAAATGTAATCTTTACATGTCCGCTTCCCTGTAATTTTCACTAGTTTTTTTTTTCTTCCCAAAATTAGTTTAAAATTGGCCCATGTCTTGATTGATGCACTAGTCGAAGCCAAAACACAATCTGTTACATTAACACTGTTTTGTAACACTTGTAGCCCCTCGTCATATAAACGATGTCGGTGGTGGTTGTAATTTTTAAAATTATTATTTTTTCCTCTTTCTGGTGCTTGAGTAAGATGTTTAACAAACATGTTATCTAGTTTCTTCCAAATCTTCTTCGTATGTAGAAAGAATAACAATCTGTAAATGTCATGTCAATTAGTTATGAGTATCCCAACAATTTTTCTTTAATATTAAATTCGTGACTATTTCTATTGATAATTTAAGTTTCGTGTAAATTAACAACATCGTTTGCAACTTCTATCTAAAAAATTTATTAATAAACTTGAAATTACCTTCCACTTTAAATAAATAAAAATAAGATAATTTACGTGAGGTGTTTTGAGTATGTTAATGTGGATCATGCTACTTGTACATCGAGATTGTGTACAGTTCCCTCACAAGAGGGAGGCACGCAATTTTTTTATTGGTCGTGGGTCACCCACTTGTGGGGTGGGGGGAGATGGAGTTGTACACCGAGTGTCAACCTCGATGTACAAATAACATTTTCCATGTTAACGTGTGCTTCATTGTCAAATTGTTACATAATAATCATGGTGTACAAATAGCATTTGCCATGTTAATGTATGCTTCATTGTCAAATTGGGTACATGTAACGTCTGATTTGGCCGAAGAATTTAGACAATTGTAAATGAAATCAAGTTATGCACCGAACTACCAGAAATGCCATTATTACACACAGTAAAGGGTGTGTGAGAGAGAGAGATGTAGATGGATTGGCTGTTGCCTCCCTTAAAAGCTCCTCCTTTGCACTAACCCAACAAAACCATGTGGTCGTAAAGACTTGTAGAATGTCCCCGAGAACCACGCGCCATGTCTTAAAAATCATTTTATTATATTTAAAAAAAATGGTTCGACTATTAAATACTTCCACATTTTACCCTTTTAATGTGCTATGATAGTTGTTAGTTTGTTTGAGGACATCAAGTTCGATATTCGACTATTCACTCGCTTGAAATTTAGATAAGTCAAAGTGCTTGTTAGAATTTTTTTTTTCAGAATTAATACCGTGTTGAGTTTCAATTTTAAAATGTCAATTTTGTTTAAAACGCAATCTAAACTCTTTATGTATTATTAAATATTATTATTTTTATATAATTTCACACTTTTAACAAATAATAAAGTATGCTGATATCTATATAGTTGAGAGTGGAACGTAAATTAATTTGCAGATGTTTAGTAGATATATGAGTAGCAAGACATCCTTAAAAGGAAAAGAGAACCAACTGGCGTGGCCCCAAACTTTAGAGAAGCCTGAAAAATAAAAAAAATAAAAAACTTTAACTTAAATTAAAATCTAAATTTTAATTTTCACAAGACACATGAAAACTACTTAGTTGAGAGCCATAATGCGATTAATTTCAACGATCCGATTCAGATAAATTAAACCTCAATGACCTAACTAAATCATTTCTATTCACGATTTTTATATGTGTTGTTGTTAATTCAATAATATTACGAAAATATATAAACATTTAGGGAGCGTTTGATTTATTATTTTTAAGAAATTTTCAATTTCGCAAAAACACTGAAAACATATTTGGTGTGATATTTCTGAAAAATGTATTTTCAAAAACAAGGAAAAACTTATAGCATAAAATTTCAAACGTAATTTTGACGTTTTAAGTGTTTTTCAGTGAGAATTTTAAAATTAATCAAAATTTGGAAAACAAGAGTGTAAATAAAATTTTATTTTAAATTTAAAAATAAAAATAGAAATTTCCAACAAATAAAATATTAAAATATTAAAAAAATTCAAGAAAATAGATTCAAAAAATAAAATTGATAAATTCTAAATAAATTTTTTTTAACAAAATTGTAGAAAAATAAAAGAATAAAAAATAAAAATAGTTCAATCTCTTAAAGATTATTTTACATAAAAATTCTAAAAATATATTTAAATAAAAATAGATAAAAAAAATTCATGTCTATGTCATTAATTTTTATTTTTTTTTCTATATTTTGAATTCAATTTATTATTTGTTTTTATTTTACTTTGTAAAGAAAACAAATATTATAAGATTTACTAACTTTAAATTTTAAAATGTAAAATTCACTAGATAATATATCAATATAAAATTATTCTATTTTCATTGAATAAAATGTTATAATTTTTTTTTTTTTCAAATTCTCAAACCAAATGTGTTTTTTAGTTTTCGATTTTTCAAAATGACAAACCAAATTTGTTTTTAGCAATCTTAAAACATATACTCAAAAAATTAAATTGAAAATGAACTAAAAACTCGGAAGTAGAAAACTCATACTCAAACCAAACTGCCCTTAATTATTGACATTTTAACTGTATATCTTTCAATTTTGCAACGAAGATCTTCGATGAGCTCTTTCTATCTATTTGAAGAAGTCGATAATACATATAGCCTCCGTTTGATGAGGATTAAAATTAGAATTTTTATAAATTTTAATAAAACTTGATGGAAAATGTGGTTAAAAAGTTGTGAATCTTATAAAATATGTGGTTAAAATTAATTATTGAATTTGATTGAAATTAAAATCAATTTCTACCAAATAAGGGCATTAAGATTTTTGATCAAAATAACCAACACGCACATCATATTAACACGCTAAAAATACAATATTTCATAGTTCAGCCCTTATTTGATGGTCATTATTTTGAGCAAATTGAGTTTTTGATAGTGATTTTTTGAAAAATGTGTGGTTAAAAAATAAAGAAATTTTTTTAGTTTATCTGTAAAATATTTTATTGTGCAAATACGCAATTGAAAACGAGATAATTAGAGAATATCTACACTAATGCACGGAGATCCATATACACACACGTACCATGACTTCATGATCTCTTTGAGATCCATGAGACACACCAGACGTCTTTGATCACACTTTCCAAAACCATGAAATTAGTGATTAATAAGCTATATTAATAAATTTAGTTTCCACTAAGTAAAGTGGAGGATACGCGCATTAATTGCACGTGCACAAAGTAAGTAAACCTCAGGTGCTCAACTTTAAGGACTCAAAACTGTCTTTTCTCTCTACTAGCATTCAGTATAAAGCCTCCCTCCCCATCTTTGCTCCTTTGATCATAAAAAGGAAAAAAAGGCAGATTAGAAGATGAATCGTCTTGCACCATTATCAGAAGAGCCCTTAAACGAAGAAGATTCAGCTACAAATTGGTCAAAGAAGGCACAAACATGGCGAAACTGGCTCAAGAACCACTTCCCTCTTCTCTTCAACAAGAAATCTGACCTCAAGATTCTTTTAAGTGTTATGGGTTGCCCACTTTTTCCTGTTTCTGTTCATCCAAAACAGCCCTTTAATGAAGTAAGTGTTTTTTCTCTCTCAACTTATCTTCTAACACATCAATTCAAGAACCGAAGCCCAAATGGGTTTTTCAGATCAGAATCTGAGGTTTTTGCCCTTCTTTTAAATTTTGCATTTTCAAGGATCTGTAGTTATACCCGCATAAGTTCCCTTACAGAAGTAGACAACTTGTGCTGTTTTTTTAGGCTTACTTTTACTTTTCAAAACCATGTTGTTCAGCATTAATTGTGATATTTATGTTTGCTTTTATTTCTTGGTTATGTGAGTTCACTCTCTCAATATAAAAGCATATTATATGTATGGTTTCCATCGTGAATTATTCTTGTACAAATAAACACCATGAACTACCTTTAAAAAAATGTTGAAACTGAGACCTATGTTTTAAAGTACTAAACTGGGGTGTTGGGTCTGGACACTGTAGAGGCACGTGTTAGTTTTCACCATAAAATGTAATATACAAACCTTAATTTTAGTAATTACTGCACCTTGAATAGAGATTATTTGAATGGCTCTCTTACTCAGGTATCTTCTTCTGCACAATACATAATACAACACTTCACAGCTGCAACCGGCTGCCGGAAGCTAGAGGGAATCATAAAGAACATGTACGCCACCGGAAAAGTTACGATGGTGATGGTAGACGAGCTTGGGTCGACCAGCAAGCCCGGTAGGCCTAATGGCATATCACAGAATGGTTGCTTTGTGATGTGGCAAATGGTACCTAATAAGTGGTTAATTGAACTAGTTGTGGGTGGTCATAAAGTTGCTGCAGGTAGTGATGGCAATGTGGCTTGGAGGCACACTCCTTGGCTAGGTGCTCATACAGCTAAAGGCGGTGTCCGCCCTCTTCGACGGGCAATTCAGGCAAGTGATTGATTGAATGAGTCCCCGAGTTTAATTCCCCGGATGTTCGAAATCAGTGACAGAATCATATCTTTTTCTAGCAGTATTTTCCTTGTCATTCTCTTTTCAAGGAGACTATACATCATTTTTATTGCTGGTATGAATGACCAACCTCTATTAACTTGTAAACAATGTCATTCTTTCTGGTAAATAAGCAAAAGTCTATTCTAGAAGTCCTTCTAAAATTGCACATTTCTTTAGCTGTATGATTGCTACAAGACAATTTTATCCGATATCATTATTTTTAAGGGAACATATGTTCTAAATTCTGAACCTTAGAATTAACTTGAATCAGTTGGCACAATGTTTTACAACAAAGGTGCAATTTTTGAACAGATTTTCTTGAAATATATCTTATTTCATGGCCTTATAATCACCTAAATTTGTAGGGATTAGATCCGGTGACTATATCAGCTGTATTCTCTACAGCACAATACATGGGAGAAAAGCGAATATCCGGCCTCGATTGCTTTGTGTTAAAATTATCAGCTGATCATACGGACCTATTGGAACGCAGTGACAACACAGCAGAGATGATCAAGCACGTTATGTTTGGTTACTTCAGTCAAAGAAGTGGATTGCTGGTGTATTTAGAAGACTCTTACTTAACCAGAATTCAGTCACCTGGTTCTCGCCCCACATACTGGGAAACATCAATGGGTACAAAAGTCGAGGACTATCGGATTGTAGAGGGCATAATGATCGCTCATTCAGGTCAATCCAATGTTATCATCACACAATTCGGAGACAATTCGAAAGCAGGGCCTGCAATAACACGGATGGAGGAGACGTACACAATTGATGATTTAGCAGTTAATGTCCCTGGCCTTTCTATTGACTCCTTTATTCCTCCAGAAGAAGTGCAAAAAGACTATCCTCAAGAAAATCTGGATTGGAGATCTCCATTACATACATAATATTTTATATACAATGAATGATCATGATTGATTTTTAAGTTCTTTTTATTGACCTAGATTTAGATGCTTGGCTCTGCTTTGGGTGTGTATATAAATATTCATATGCACTCAAGTGCTTGATGAAGTGACGATAGTCTTTTTTCCATGGCTATAACATGTGCAATATTTCTTCTTTCGCGTGTTATAACTGCAGATAATAGAGCATTTGAGTGTTCTTACACTCTTTTAAGTGTCTCACCAAATACATATACATCACCAAAAGTAGGATATGTAACAAATTCACTTTTGAAGAGTGAATTATATGTAAATTATATATGTCAGTATTTGATAGTCGAATGGACAATTCCTTTTCATCCGTATGTCATCAAATACCCGTATGCAAATTCGGACGACTCAAAATTTGAACCTAAAAAATGTTAGTCATATGTAAATTAAAGTTAAATGTTTCATTGGTCACTAAACTTTACACCATGTCACAGTTTACTCGTCAAACTTCATTAATTGTCCAATTCACCACTGAATTTTGTTATGTCAAACTCCATCATTCACCCGTTCAAATCCGTTAATGGACGTGCCTATTTGGATGAAGGCAAAATGCACGACTTGGAATTAAAACAAACCCCAAACTATTAAATCAATTGTTCTAACTTGCGGTGCTCAAATTCACCTCAAGAACTCTAACCCCCAAAATCGAATGTAGGAGCCGGGCCACTACCTATCGGAATGCCCGATGAAGAAACGATGCCTAACATGCGGCAAGGGATTCATGAAATGGATGGAGGTTGAAAAGAAGATTGAAAACAAAGGTTGGCTATTCTTTTGTTTTACACTTGTACTAACGAATGTGGGTGTTTCGAGTGGAGCGATGTTATTTACCATGAAGAACATGTGCAATTTGACGGCGAGTCAAGCGATACATCGGCAATTCAAGTTCCATCAAGTATATTGAAGGATGTTGCTAAAATAACCGAAGAAAATGATGTGGAGATCTCCCACAGTGTTACTATCCGCAAGGAAAAACGAGATAAAGAGACTGAGAGACGAAAGGGAGGAGCTCCTTGAAAATGAACCGCTTATGTTATTCGTTAAAAAAATTTAATTGTAATGGATATTTGTTGTAGTTCAGCTTGCAGTAATGGAATTAAACGAAATTAATGAATGTTCAGCTTGCAATTCTGAAAAAATCAACCCCTAAGTGCTAGGACTCGCTGCCAACAGTAGAACTAGTACTAAAAAGATAGATTTTCTCGGTCACAGAGGTTACTGGTGTGTTTGAGAAGCATTATTTTGGAAGAATGGATTTTGGAATAGTAGATTGATGGAGAATGTGTGATTGAAAAAGAAGAAAAAGTTATTGATGTGATGAAAAATATTATTTTATTGAAAAATGTGGAGTTAAAAATGAGTCGAAGAATGAGAACGAAAATTTTAATGTGTATCAAACAGGAGTTTATCTGAGAATTTTTACTAAACCACCACTGTGTTATCTCTTCATTCTCAGCCAACAGGCTATCTGTGTTGGTTTTGGATGTGAAATATTATTCGGCACAGATAAGTAATGTCTGTAGTCACATCTTAAGCAAACAGTTGAATGAAATCACACCTGCAATGAAGATGAATGTAAAAATCTGCCATATCCTAGAAAATAGTAACACAATACTTCTTTTTCATTACCATAATCACTTGAGCATAAAGAAAATACAANAATCACTTGAGCATAAAGAAAATACAAGGTAGTGCTTACTCAGAGCGTACATGACTGTATATACACAAATTGCACTGGGATTGTACATAACTACAAGCTTTTCTTCGTCCCAAGTGAACAAAATAAGCGCATACAGTTACCTTTATATACAACTGCCAAACTTGAACTGAAGACGTAACAGATAATACCGAATAGATGCAAACAACAAAAGTAAATTGTTGCATGTATTAATTCACATAATTCGCAGCATCATTTACAAAAAAAAAAAAAAAAAAAAATTTAAAAAAAAATAAATTTTAA
>CAIGRH010207250.1:0-12171 GCA_903798295.1 Fraxinus nigra | reverse complement strand
TATATTATGCATTGTTATTATAATCAACCCGATCATTGATTGTACAAATCATTGGTTCAACGGTTCCACTATTAAGTCATTACAATATTGAATTTTAGTTAAAAATAATAATAATAATTTTTAAAGCAAGTAGTCTATTACTTTCTAAATTTAATATATAGTTTCTTATCGTATTTATTGCCAAAATTCTTTAATTGCCATAGTGGTCAAGCACTCCATTTCCACATGCTGAGAGACCGGGTTCTAATCTTACCTATTGCAAATATGATATAAAATTTTTCTTTAAGCAATTTGGAAGTTAAACAATAAAAAAAAAGAGGGGAAGTACTTGGCAATCGAACATCGTACCTCTTGCATGCAAAACTATGGCCTTACCATACAAGCTACACAACCTATTTTTGAATATTATTACATTTACAAATATCTAATGTTATTTATCAAAACTTTATAAGCCAATTTTTTTCGACGGATCCAGCACGGGCGGCCGCCCCGGCGTCGGGTGCTCGGTCCGCCCCTGCTTGTGGGCTCTCTTTAGCTTAAGCTTGTACTTTTTCTTGGGGTGAAATGTAGCCTTATTGTCTATTAAGTTGAGAACGCTAACCCCCTCTTCGAGCCTCATTTTTGGACTAAAACGTATTCTGGAATCGTGTTTTGTTGGAGGATTTGTGGTTAAAAAAGAAGAAAAAGTTTTGGGTTTATGTATAAAATTATTTATGGGTGAATATGTGGCTGCAAATGAATTTTGGAAAAATGAGTTTTTGAAAAAATGGAGGCCAAACATAGGCTAAGACCATCATTCTGTTTTATGGAAGCTAAGGTAATACTAGTTTGGTATAAATCTATTGTGCACTTGATTTATTGTCGTTATCATTTATTTCATCCAGTATGAACGAAGGTCACAGAGGAGCATGATGAAAAGGGCATCATCAATGATCAACTTTATAATGTTTTGATTTAAGTTGACATTATTATATCGGTGATCTATAGTTTGTAGACAAGTATTGTCTTCTTTCATTTCTTTAAATTTGTTTGGTACTCAATGTCAATATGGCAATATACATGTGTATTTGTGTGTACATGGTATGTATGTTTATTTGCAGGTAATTCATTGAGCCCCTTCCAACTATAGGAAGATAATATTTGACTGCCATTTTGTATTTTCTATTTGTAGATCACAAAGACCAGAAAGGAGAAAAATAAGTCCAGTTGAAATTAGGCACGAGCCTACTAGTTAGTTCAACATTCCCCTAGTGAATGTAGTTAGAAATTCTGCCCCTCCTTTTCAGGTCCTCTTTCTCCACTACAACTGTACATACCTACATAGGTAAGCCTCTCTCCATCTGTCCTTCACCTCCATCATTATGACCATTGCCCAAACTACCACCGCCACATTTCCTTCCGATCCTCCCACTTCACTTCCTCCTCTGTTTCCGGCCACCTTAATTTATTGCCTTAATTAGAACTCTCACCTGCAGTTAACTTGAAGACTTTACAACCAGGCCACTATGCTCTACCTCATTCCTTACCCCTGACCACCACCACTTAATACATCTATTATCTCTATGTATCCATTAACTGTATCTAAGTTTGATGTCTGCATGGGAAAATAATAATTAAAATTCAACCAAAATGAGGGGTTGAAATTTTTTTATTGGGTTATTGCATAATTATATAACTTGATGACATCTTGTTATATTCATTAATTTTTTATTTTGAGTTGGATAAGGTTAAGGGTGATGGTAGAGTCATAATGGAGGATAATGTTGTTCCAAATAGTAATGGTTCAGGAATTTAGGTTCAATTATGGATCAGGAAAGGGGACTTATAGAGGATATTAAACATAAGATTAAGGGGGTGTTTGATCCACATTATTTTGGAAGAATGCATTCTGGAATAGTAGATTGATGGAGAATGTGTGGTTGAAAAAGAAGGAAAAGTTATTGATGTGATAAAAAATATTATTTTATTGAAGAATATGTAGTTGAAAATGAGTAAAAAATACGAATGAAAATTTTTAAGAATGCATTCTGGAATAGTAGATTGATGGAGAATGTGTGGTTGAAAAAGAAGGAAAAGTTATTGATGTGATGAAAAATATTATTTTATTGAAGAATCTGTAGTTGAAAATGAATAGAAGAATGAAAATGAAAATTTTAATTTGGCTCAAATAGGGGCTAAATCAGGTTGGACGAAATAGAGAAGTGTAACCGGATTACAAGGATCCTATTTGGTCAGTAGATACTCGCCAAGTTAAATGGAAAGTTCTACATAATGGTTATTAGACTAGCTATACTTTTATGTTATCGAGTGTTGGCCATTAAAATGACAAATTTTCATGAGATGAATGTAGCAAAAGAAAAATGGTGTTCATGTGATCATACTAAAATAAAATAAATAGGAAATAAAGATATATAAAGGTAGCTTCAATTGAAAATAACCTGGTGAAGTATGGATTGGGAAGGAGAAAATATTTTATAGACCTTAAGATATTTCCATTGAAGAAGAACTGCACAATCTTAGAAGAAGAGGACATGTAAACTAGAATTGACATGGTCAGACGTAATTAGATTTGATTCTTTTGGGCCATTATGTACATGCAAGGAAAAAGAATTTATGCAGTTACATTGTTTGAAAAGGTTCAATTGAGTATGCAGGTGTTTTGTTGTTTTTAGGGGAGATGTAATCCTTGTGCCGCATGTCTCTGGACAAACTAATAAAATTATTCAAATAAACAGGAAACTAAAAAAATGTGCTCGTAATAAACCATCTTCAAAGTCCGTAATGAAACAAATTAGCAAAATTAAAATTCCAATTTACAAAGAAAGATAGAATAAAGTAGCAAAATATATGTTTTCAAAGTGCTATCTACTACTAGAAGTAGAGACAACCTAGAAATCTCCTTCACTATCAGTTTCTTGTCATCCTTTATTATCATCCTTCACATGCAACGTTGCGTTTTTCTTTTCTTCCCCTTCCATATAAAAGACATAAAAAAGATATAAAAAACCGTAAAACGTAGTCTATAAAGAAAATAGCTCAAAAACTTGAGGCTAATAATAAAATGTGGATCTTGAGGCGTATGCCTCAGAAAACTTCTTATAACAAATGGACCCAAAGTTCATTTGAAATAAGATATATTTTGTTGTTTTTTACGTTTGTTTGAGTGGAAAATGATATAATGAACTTGGTTTTCTGGTTTAGATAGTGGCAGTGGCAGTGATTTCTACTACGAATGGCATTTTGGTCTAGCACCAGTGGCTCATAATATGCATAAGTTATTCTGTCCTTTTCCTTTTTTATTATGTGCTTGAATGGGGGTGTATGGAGATCAGAGGTTGAATTGAGTGTTGGTTTAGGATGCTTTTCCTCGTGGAGTATAGTGGTGGGGAGGTTTTTTGGTGCTGATGGGCTGTGATTGAAATGGTCATTGTCTGTTAACAGATTTTTGGATGGAAATTGGAAGCCTAATAGATGGGTGTACTTCTTTACATACATAAGGTGGCAAGTACCATTTTCCCATAGTTGGAGGAGGCTCAATGAAAATTACAAAAAAGTATGCTTATGTTGGTAGAATAATGCTATTTATCTCCATTAGAGATTATCAACACATGATATGGCATTAAATTATAAGATCAATAAAGTGGATCTCATATCTACACATTTAATTGACCCTATCATTTCATTTCATAACGGGTGATCATCTCTAGTGGAGATAAATAGCATTATTCATATTGGTGTCATTGTCCCTCAATAATATGTATCATACTGGCATCAGTATTTGAGCAATACATGAAAAATGGATTTTATTTTATTTTTTTGGAAAATGATTTAAGCTTAACTCGTGCATCTGAGTTTCTCTTTCTGGAATTTATGTATTTGTAGTTTTTTTTTTTTTTTAAATAATAATAAGAACGGAGTAAAGGCTTAATTTGCTGTATTCATTTTAACATCATGAGATTTAGATCAGGTTTCTTACTTTTCTTGCCTTGTTTTCTTGTAGTACGCATTGGATTGCTTTATGTTATCTCTGGGTTTGGCGGGAGTTTGTTATCTGCTCTTTTTATTCAGTCTAATATTTCTGTTGGTGCTTCTGGTGCACTTTTTGGGTTACTTGGAGGAATGCTTTCAGAGCTGATAACCAATTGGACTATATATGCAAACAAGGTATGCATCTAACTGCTGTTACGTTAGGCCTTTATGAAGTAGTGAAGCTCACTATTACCTACTTTTGAGGTTTAACAATTTCCTACTTATTTTGTTCTTCAGGTGGCAGCTTTAGTGACCCTTGTGATTATTATTGTTATCAATCTAGCTGTTGGAATCCTCCCGCATGTGGACAACTTTGCTCATATTGGAGGATTTTTATCTGGTTTTCTTCTCGGTTTTGTGTTTCTAATCCGTCCCCAGTTTGGATGGGGTAACCAGAGATATGCTCCTGGTGGATATTCTTCGGTATCGGCTAAACCTAAATTTAAAGCGTATCAATGCATTCTCTGGGTCCTTTCTTTGATCCTTCTCATCGTTGGGTAAGTTCCAGGTCTTCTACCTCTGTTTTTCTAAATCGTTTGGATCTGCTTTTCTTTCCTTTTTCACCTTTTCTCTTTTGTTTGGGTGGCCGGTGGGGGAATTTGGGATCATAAAGCATGCACAAATAAATTTGCACTCCAAGTTGATTTCCAATATGGGCGAGACAATTACTATTTTTTGGGAAATTCTGCTTATGTAGCTTGTTACCCTGACTTCTTACAAATGTGGGATGTAAGATGGTGTGTGATAACAAATTCAATGCTTATAATAAATCAATGAAGTTTGTCCCTAGTATGCTAAGATGAAATCACTTTAACGGATGAGCTTCTAACTATTTTTTCCTCCTCAATTGAGAATCCTTCTTTGGCCTTTTAAAGTAAAACCGTAAATATTTTTTCAAGCAATATTCATCTTAATTTACTTGATGGTTCTCAAAATAATTGATTCAGAATGAAAATTCAATATTACTACCCCGATTTTGGAACTTTTTGCTGGTAAAATGAAGCTCTCACTCTTAAATGCAATGCGATCTCAGTATAACATGTTAGAAGACCGAGGTGCGTATGAAAATTAGCATGGCTTAACACAGGCAATATATTTGATTCTGTTGGCTCTCTTGGTAGATGTAGTAATAAATTGAATGGAGTGACAAAAAGATTTATTGAAGCCGACGTATATTTGTTGGGAATAAGACTTAGTATTTGTTCTTCAGCTCGAGTTAAACAAGGACTCTGCTTTAGGGAAAAAAGGATTATTTCTTTAAGAATTAAGTTTCTGTAACAAGACTTGTGTTTATACTTTAAAGAGTGGAGCCATCACTTGATGCATGCATCCTACCGGTCATCAAGATAAGTTGTTTTACTTGGTGCTTGTTTGGGAGTATTTTTTTTTTTAAAAAAAAAAAAAAAAAAACTCCATTTTAAGCGACAAAATTATGCCTAGTCTAATACAAGAATGATATAGACTTAATCCTGTTACAACTATTGAATCATTTACTGGAATTTCACGACTCCTTGTGTCTCCAAAGTTTGCTTATCAGAATTTCGCATTTCAATTGTGTTATTAGACGCTGATTGTTTCTCTCCGACTTAAGATCTGTGTTGATTTTGATAGATTCACTGTTGGCCTGGTCTTGCTTCTTCGAGGAGTAGATTTGAATGATCACTGCTCCTGGTGCCACTATCTGAGTTGTGTTCCAACTTCAAGGTGGAGCTGCAATACTCAGCCTGTTTCATGCATGGTGAGGAATTGTGAATTTACATTTTCGTTTTATGCATTCAGTAGTATTTGTATCATCTCCCAAAAAATTCTTACGAGTGAGCGGAATCGTGTGGACAATTACATGCATGAAAGTAATACACACACCAGAAAGAAGGATACTGCTTTTAACTTTTGTTACATAGGGTTGAATATACACTAAAGCGATCCAATTTCTGGCAATTTGACATAGTTACTCTGAATAAGTGGACCAGAGTACACATTGACATTCACTTTAAAGTTGGGTTAATCCTTAGGATTGGCTAAAAAGAAAACTACACTTTTTTTTTTACTCTAGTTTGATGAAAGTTGAAAATGTCTCTCCATACATTTCTTCATTTATTTGCCTTTGCAATCTGATGAAATGATTTTTCAAAATTTGTCAATTTTACAGTCGGAGCAAACGGGAACAGGTCAATATACTTTAATGTGCTCAAATAACGGTAGAAGCAGGTCGTATTCTTTGCTGAGTCCAACCACCTCGCAGATCCAGGGGCTATGCGCACAGCTTTGTCGATTATAAAAACATTTGTCTGGATTCAATTGAGATATATACACACGTATAGTTGAAGATCTAATTTCGTCACTAATTATTTGTTTGTTCACTGTACATGAGTTTGATAGACTGAAATTTTGTTGACTGGCACGCACATTCTTTGCATAATATCCCGAAGTAGAACTAACGTTTGTACTATTGGTTTTAAAAGTGGGGGAGAGCCGAGATTGTCTGTCCACGACTGATGAGTGCATCGATTCTTGAACATGGCCCCAATCTGCAGTTAATGCATCGTCGTATTTGAGATGCCTTTCACACATTCTTGTCGTCACTTTGAAGATAAATAAATGAGGAGAAAGAAAGCCCATATCCCAATGGGATACCTGGATTCAACAATCACATGGCATGATTATGAATGATGCTGGATCAAATTTCTGCCGACAACGAAACCCAACAATGCACTGTGAAAACTCGGTTGATATAGATTAATGTTATTTGGGGTAGTTCACGATCGTAGTCGCTCTACGTAGCATACATGTAGGGTGTATCAAATCACTAATCATCACATGCATGTCACGTAGGACGACTACGATAGTGAACGACTGCAAACAGCATTATCCTATATATTATTAAACTAACTTTGGTCTGAACAAAAATATGGCATCGAACTGTTATACGTTTTCTTCTGGATGAATGTATCCAACTATTTCTTCTAAATAGAATCATTCGTAAATCGACAAGAGTAGTATAGATCCATCCTTGCCATTGATTGTATAGTACCTCTAGATTAACAATGCTAAAAGAATAACTAGCAAATGGGCCCGCCTATCATGACAGAAATTTTGATAAAATATGTTGAAATGTAGATAATGTTACGAGTCTCATGAAATATATGGTTAAAATCGAGATTTAACTAGCTGAAAAGTCAATAAAATTTAATAAAAGATTTATCAAACAAGCTCAAAATACGGATTTTCTCGGTCGATGAATTATTATTTTTGTCTTCATGCTTCAACTTTACTATGAGAGTTGCCCCCACCACGATCTTCATTTCGATGAGTGACGCAAGTCAAGATCTTGAAAGCTTTTGAAATGTATAGTATTTTCTGTAGAAAACTGAAAAAGGCCACATTATCATACAGGTTTGGGGACCCAAATATCATATGGTTGAATAGTGTCATCCGGGGTACTTGTCTGAGATGTTATAATTTGAGTGGGAGCCAGCTAAACGAGAAATCTCAACTCTATGGACAACCAATAAATCTTGTCATTAACGTACAAGCATTCCTTAGTAGTATCTTAGAATGCTTTTATAAGTTTGTTTAAATGATTATAATGTCACATCAAATACACATTATTGTCCAGTGATTATATGAATAAACAAAAAATCGATAGAGAACAGATCGATGTGTCGACTCCTTTCTCTATCACAAAATCACTTCAAGTGGTTGGCGTATTTAGCCCGATCATTGCTTACACAAGTGATCCGAGTGAGCCATGCAATGTAGTAAACAACACATATAGTGTAATTCACACGGGTTATGGAGTAAAAGGGAAGCGTACGGACTTCTTAATTGATCAATTTGGTCACTTTCTATACGTATTATCTTGGCTTAGGAGTTCAGCAAGGTTTTTGAAATTGTAGAGAGATCAAATATAATGGCAATCACCAACTACACCTAATATTTTCACTGATGTAAATTTTGACATAGTGGCGAATTCAACCAACGGAGAAAGCAACTCTAGCCTTTTTTGATTTGATTACCTCATACTGCTAGTCATTGTTCTTCTCACTAACGAGTTTTTTTGCATCTTAGTGTAGCTCGCAATCATGCTTTATATTTACGTATGTGAATCATGTAATTGTACATCAAGTACCATGTATCTTGTTTTGCGTAAACAAGAATTGTTGAAAATTGGTTGTCCGAATTCTCAATACAATGCACCCTTCTATGGGGAATACTATTTACAATAAAATAATTACAATGGATAGGAAAGATTGTGTTATCAAAATTATTTACAACCTATCAATAATACACCTTAATTAAATAATTTCAGTTGAAAGTTGTACCATAATAAAGCAAGCAAATGTTTTCAAAATAAAATATTCCAAGTCCTTTAACAAGCATTATATCAACAAATAACTCATATCATCAAAGGCATTTTGATGGTATGATCATTAAATTCATCCTGTGCACGTAGTGGGGTTGAGATTGATTGAGTAAATTCCGATTCAAATAAAAGTCGATGTAGCCAAATAATTTCAAACAAACGAAGAATATAGTCCTACATTCTACTTCTATAGAAGATTTGGAGACTCTATATTATGTTTTGCATTCCATGAAATTAAAGATACGTACACCAACATATAATGGAGTGACGTGAGTGGAGACATTCACCCAATCTACATCATTGTAAGCTTTCGGATCAAGAGAAGATCCAACCTAATAGAATAACTTACATTTAGAAGTCCCAAGTAAATATCGAATTATTTTTTTAATATCTTAAATGGGCCGACTAAATGGCCCAACTAAAATCTAATACCTTACCCAGTAAACTTAACCCGTACCCAATAAAAAATAAGATGAAGGAACGAAGCAGCTCCGATTCTTCAAGAATCAAGACACGACGTCACTCAACTTCACCCCTCCAGCTCCAATTCCAAAGTCTCCAAGCTATTTAGCCATATGTTTAAACAAATAATATAATTTAAATTTTTATCGAAGTCAAAGTGAACAATTAATTTTAACTATATATTTCATGGGATCTATAATTTTTCAATCACGCATTTCATTAACTTTTATCAAAATTTGCTAAAAATCTAATTTTAATATCCACCAAACAACGACTTAATTTACAATTAGATTTCTTTGCTTTTCGCCATTCAGTATTGTTTTTTAACAATTTGCAAATTACTTATGTATTGTTAAGGTAAATAAATTATTTTTATTGTACGATTTTTTATTTTTATTTTCATTTCTATTTTCTGCAATCTGAATCTTTATTTTATTCTCTTCGGAAAATTATCTTCATACAATACCAAATTGATTTGATCGAGACCGATTTCGATTTCGATTTCACTTTCGGGTTTGGCTCCATATCTACACACGACTATCCACGACTTCGACAGACAAATTCGTCCATATTATTTGAATTGGAAAAACATTTGGTCAATAAAAAACTCTTATCATAAAAGTCAAATGCAAATTAATTAGCATGATTAATTAAAAGATTTATTTATTTTATTAAGTAAAGCCTTTAAATATATACTCTCGTATTAGAAATATTTGCTAAGTGGTACGAAAACATATGGAATCTGAAGTACAGTACTCTCCTTAAAAATGAAATTTCGACAACTCCATTGATTAAAAAAAATGTTTCTCAAGAAATAATTAGCATTAATTTATCTAATCTATGATTACCGACTTAATTAGAAAGTAATATGCTGCATTGAATATTTTATCTTTTTATGAGATTATATTCACATTCTATACACTTCACTACTAAGATTTCTCAAAAATGCTTTGCTTTTTAAAACATTTTCTAGGTGATAAACACATAAACACTTGATATAAGCACATGGCTCATTTACTAACAAATTATTTACTTGTTCGGTAAGTTATCCTTAACACAGTTACATTACTCTTCTTTTGTTTCTTAACTTTAAAGTAAAGACCAAACTTATTACTCTTAAACTTATTTTCTTAGATCAGAATAACATAATAGAGTCGATATTATCAATACCACACAAAACGTAGTATATGAGTACAACTTGTGGCAGCATTGCTAGTTATGACAGGGATGAAATCCAAATAAAACACTTAGTCAAATTTTCGTCTATGATGACACTAAGATCACACTTAGTCAACCCGTCGATTTGCACAATGCATACACAAAGTAAAGCAGCAAAGTAAAGCAAGACAGTATTACGAGTAAACTCACTTGTTTTATTACTCAATAATAATACAAGACACGAAGGAACACAACACGTTTTTCTGGTTTCATCAGCCAGACCTTCTCTCAATTTATAGGCCAAAACTCGTGTGCAGTTAATACCCTTAACTGCCAAAGGGATAAACCAACTCAGTTGGTTAGAAAATGCTAGAAACCGTATCCAACACTATTACCAGCAACTGTCCACACCTTCCACTAGTATGGACTTCGAAAACTATCCAACACGTGTGCTAAACATGTGCCCCATTTGGACACCCAAATTTGTGGACTTCAACCCACTAACAGCAAGCTGAATCAGCCCATGCATTACTAATCTGCAACACTTTGCCCATGAGCAACAAGTTGGATCAGCCCATACCTTGCCAATCTGCAACACCTTGACACCAAGCCAAACTGAAGCATCATTCCCACATTTTTCTTGCCCGAATCCGAAATGTGCACCATCAACATATCTTCCCGCAAANAAACATGTGCCCCATTTGGACACCCAAATTTGTGGACTTCAACCCACTAACAGCAAGCTGAATCAGCCCATGCATTACTAATCTGCAACACTTTGCCCATGAGCAACAAGTTGGATCAGCCCATACCTTGCCAATCTGCAACACCTTGACACCAAGCCAAACTGAAGCATCATTCCCACATTTTTCTTGCCCGAATCCGAAATGTGCACCATCAACATATCTTCCCGCAAAGTCCCGACATGAGTGCAAGGTATTTTCATGTCATTACGCATGTCAACCTTCAAGGGGCTGACACTAGTCCACCTAAGCAAGTCCATAATAGGAAGTTATCTTGACGTACTTTCTAACTATCGTGTTTATTTTATGAATTTATAAGTACATTACACTTTTTTTTTCAGAAGCCGCATACCATTTTAAGAGTAAATTCTTCGAAATGTGACTTGTTACCGTACTGCTAATGTAGCACGTTTTTAGAAATGAACGTGAATACATATGGATCGACTCGGAATTCGAGTTAATTGTATGACTACTCTATCAAATTCTAAGTCTTAAATTAAGGCTCGATTTATAGTCATACGAGTAAGAGTAACGCACTTTTCTCTTGAAAACTAATATGAAAGTGAGATTTTGCTTAGTGGTGAGCATTATTAATCTAAAAAAGTTAGATCCGTTGCATATCCTAACACTTTACTTAAAAATGTGTCGAACAATAATCATGTAATTTCTTGTGATTTTGGATCCCAAGAAACGATATACAAAAAGTCAAAGCCGTATGGTCCAATTCAAATCATAGCATTTCTTAAAACTTGTGCTTCTATTGTATTTTAACTAAAATCCATCTTTAATTAGGCAAATGACAAAAAAATGTATGCCTAAGTCAAAGGTTTATCTTATTCACTCAATAAAAGTAAAGCAAGATTTGTATAATTATTCTTAACGCGTTCAAAAATAGATTCTTAATCTCAAAATGAGATTTTTGAGTTTTCTAAAACTTTGTTAAACGGATCCTTATCATCAATAAGAATTATACCGTAATTTTGAATATTCAAAAAATGAGAAAATCTCCCTATCGACCAAAGACACCGAACCCCTAAAGTGAACAGCTCTGCTACATAGACATGATCAATGACAGTGATTTTTTTTACAAGAAAGACACGTATCGTTATTTTATTGGACAATTAGAAAAAGAGAGATTCATCCAACGGAACATTTTAAGCCGTTGTCAATTAATCATCTGCAAGCAGCATTATTGTAAAGCGAAAGTATTAAAAATTGGTCACCGTGGGAGATATTAATTAATTTGGTGGTGAAAACAATTAACGTTTCACATGTGTACAGGTGTACACAAAAGGGCAAATATAGGTGCAATCTTAATTGGTGACATGTTCACATGTCTTGCCATGGCCTAATTTGCTTTGCTGGAAAATTTGTTCAAAATTTGGTGACATGGCAGATTTGCAAGATTTGGTTGGT
>CAIGRH010207249.1:0-10833 GCA_903798295.1 Fraxinus nigra | reverse complement strand
TTCATGTAGAAAAAGTGGAGATTCTTTCTACGATCTGGTTCAATTGAAATCAATGCTTGATGATCGAATCTAAATGGAAGCTAATGAGAGCAACAAGTTGGTGGAAGTACTGAAATTGGAGATTGATTTTATGAGACAAGAACTTGAAAGGGCAAATATTAACGAGGAGAAGTTGTCAAATAAAAAGGCTACATTAGATGAACTTAATATCGATTTGAAGGCTGCATAAATGGCTTAATCGTATGCATATAATTTAGTGGAGGAGTAGCAGAAGAAAGTTCATAAGTTAGAAGTTCAGGCAGAGGAAACGAAGAAATTGGAGAGATCTACTTTAGAATCTATGGAATCTGTCACAAGACAAATTGGAGGAAGTAATGATTCATTGCACGATGCAAAATCTGAGATCGCATCCCTCAAAGAAAAAGTGGGATAGCTGGAAATCACAATTAGAAACAGGAAGAGGATCTTGATGAATCATAATGCAACTTTGAACTAGCCAACGAAGAAGCTTCTCAAATGGTGAAAAAAGTTGAATATCATGTGTCTGAGCTTGAAACTATTAAAGAAAGAGAATTTAGGCTTGCAACTGACAGTGTGCAAACTTTATTGGAAGAAAAACATAAGCTCATAAATGACTTAAAAATTTTTAGGGATGAAGAAGAAAAGAGAAGAGCAAGAAATCAACAAAAAAAATCAGCATTAGCCTTGTATGAAGTTTCTTCAAAGACGAGAGAAGCCAAAGAATAGCTATTGTCAATTCAAATTGAGAATGAAAGCTATAAAACTCAAATAGAAGACCTGAACCTGGTTTGAAAGCAACAAATGAGAAGTATTAAAGCATTGAAGTTGAAGGGATTCTTCGGAGGTAGATTAAAGTTTCCTAATACTACGCATATATGATGACTATAATGCTCCAAATTTTATTGACTTAAATTTTGGGGTGTTACTGATATCATTTCATAATAATATTCGAAACGAAAAATATTTGATTGAAAATTTAAACTCTTAATTTATTTGAATATTTAAATACTGAATAAAACATAGAGTCACGAAGTCTAGAACATTTAATAGAAGTAAAAAAAATATCGTAACAGAATTTATTATTGAATATTTATCCGAAAATTTTACTTGGCAACCCGTACATGCTCGCCACCATCTACGTTGACCGATCTAACTTGAAATGTTAAAATTTGAAGGAATGAGTAATTTAAACTAATAGGATACATGCGTCCAAAACAATATAATAACTTTTTAAACATAAATTTACAACATTTCATACCATCACTTCATCAATAGCAATCGGAGATCAATCGAATGCTCTANTTAAACTCTTAATTTATTTGAATATTTAAATACTGAATAAAACATAGAGTCACGAAGTCTAGAACATTTAATAGAAGTAAAAAAAATATCGTAACAGAATTTATTATTGAATATTTATCCGAAAATTTTACTTGGCAACCCGTACATGCTCGCCACCATCTACGTTGACCGATCTAACTTGAAATGTTAAAATTTGAAGGAATGAGTAATTTAAACTAATAGGATACATGCGTCCAAAACAATATAATAACTTTTTAAACATAAATTTACAACATTTCATACCATCACTTCATCAATAGCAATCGGAGATCAATCGAATGCTCTAACACATTTCTATGCAACGTTTGAGAAAACTCAAAGGAGATCTCACATTTCATTTCATTTCATTGAATTGAGACCCGCATGTCAATTAGCATTTCGTAAAATAAATTAAGTAGAAAAAAAATTATAATATTGCAAGGACATAACAACTTGCACATAGTATCCTATCTCGTTAGATCAGATAATTTGAAATGCGACAAAATCACGTTCAGGATCTTTATTCCAACTACTGCCGTGTTGAAATTTTATTGTTTGGTGAGAAAATTCTATTGCACTCATATGGTTATATATAGAGGATAATCCCTAATAAAGGTAGTAGTCTAATTTACTTCCTTTTTCACTATCCAATATAGGCACGTGGCAGAGTGCTATCAAAAGTTAAAAAAATAATATAGAAAGGAATAATGCAATGTATGGTATTTAAAGTTGGAAGGAAAACTGAATTTTAACAAGCCTAAGAATCTGTAAAAATGTTGTGTTTATCCCTAAAGAGACTCAATCACGTCATTCCATACAATCAACTCTTATTTATTTAATCAACACGTGAGCCTATCCTTACCAAATTCCAAGATTAAAACAATTTTTAAAAAAAAGAAACTTGTCATATCTATCATCTAGCCTACACGTGCCAACTAATATATACAATTCAAAATAAAGATAGAACCTCCATGTACGTGGCACCATCTCCATTTCTTTTCAAGGTTTTAATTAAATTGAAAACTAATTTTTAAATAACTTCTTCAAACTGAAATATCTTGAAGCTGACTTGTCCAAATTGACTTTTTCTCGAACCCAATAAACATAATTAATTACGAGTTATCCAACGAGCTCAATATTTATATATTTATTATTACTCTATTAATATTTAAATATTTGATCCAAATAAAATTGAATTTAACATATGTCACTCTAGTCCAACAACTTTCAACATATGAAATGTAGTAGATGGAATAAATGATTTTATTATGTAAATTTTCGGGGTGTTACAATGACCATGTACCCATATATTCATGAAATATGTTCAAAGTATAGGATCTGATTTATCTTTATCATTAAAGCTTGTCTTATCTTTTATTTCATTTTAGATGCCAAATATCCCTAGTGTGCATCCTTCCCATGCAATAGGTTATCCTCTTCACCCGTATTTGCTCTTCAAATTAGATGAGAAAGGAGACTTAATTTATCTGAGTATTTATGATTGTATTCTTGAATTACTTGTGTCTTATGTGTATGTGTAGTTGCAAGTATGTTGAGCACTATTCAGTAATAATATCTTTTATTCACTTCCTCCTCTTAAACATCCCTCTCTATTTTCAATAAAGGGTGGGGGCAGGAATGACAATTTAAGGGCTCGGTAAGTGAATGAATACTTTTTAACCTTTTTTCCTTTTCCAATTGAGAACAAAAAAAAAAGGAAAATATGTTTTTAACCAGTGTTATGTTTCTCTCAGATACGTGAGCAGTGACTTCGGTAAACACCTCTTATCACACCTTATGGGTTCGATATTTGGCATGCATTGCAAAAGAAATGTTGAGGCCGGCGTAAAGGAAAGCTTGAGTCAGAGAGCTTGTTGGAATCAAGAGGATATATTATACTTCTCTGAAGCCAGTTTACATTTATGGACCATTGAACTACGATCCAATTGAAAAATGGTTCTTCCAATGTTCCTAAGCAGGTCGCCTTATTCCGATTCCCAATTCAAGAATGCAACACAACTTGGTCATGTAAAGGTTGGTGAAGATTTCAACAGTTCTAACAAAATTCAAAACTAAATTTTAGAAGTACAAACCAATTATTATTTATCTAAGGAGATGTAACTTATGAGATGATTACATAATGACTACCATCGACTGAAATTTTACTTTTTATTCTATTAATTCAGGTAATTGAAAATTCGCTTCATAGGGGTAATTCTTGTGGGTCTTGATAAGTATGGTAATAAATATTATCAAAAACTTGGAGACGTCTCAAGTGAGCATAACTCTTTTTTATATTATGAATTGTTATGTAGAAAAAACAATTGAGTGAATGAGAATGAGCATGAAAAATGATATGATCTGGGATATGTAATCACTTTATCGAGCTATGGAGTCCAAATTGAAGAAGTTGACAAACCAATGTTCAAGTTTCGTGAAGGGCTCGGGAGTTGAAATGAGTTGGATTCAAGATTTGGAAGATATTTGGAAAGAAAACGAGTAACGTATATTAAAATGGACATAACTCTCAGCTTGGGTGTTGGATTTTCGCCCATAAGTACAATTCGAAATCGTCACGAAATTCTGCACATGTCTACTTGGGCGCATGGTACTTTTGGGCTGGCAATGTTACAAAAACATGTCGAGAACAATTTGGCGAGAATTTTAATTTTTCGAGAATTTCCTTATTTTGTTAGAATTTTAGTTTAAGTAAGATTTTTGTAATCCTTAAGTGATATTTTTGTTTTTCCATATTTTCCTAGGTTTTCTAGAATTAGTATAAATAGTAATTTCAATTGTTGTAAACATTAAGCTTATGATGAATTAATAAAAGCTCTTTGCTTTCTCTCTTATTCTTGATGGAACAATTTATCGAACTTATCAAGATCAAACAATCTGATGGTGTTCAAACTCAGGTGAGATTCAATTATCATGTAATCAAGAGGTAACATATTGTCGGCGATTGTGTTGGTTGCTTGGTTCATTGTTTTTGGGTTAAATCCAAAACCATGACTCCTTGGGCGTTCTTGGGTTCCGTGTCATTATCGTTGCGGGGTTGTGTGGTGTTCGCTGCTACGTGATTCTGATCATTTGGTATCAGAGTTTAGGCTCCAAAATCAAGGTTATATCCTTTTCTTATTTTTGAGTCTTTTGTTTTTCTTTTTTTTTTTCTGTCCAGTTCTTCGTGTTCTTCAAAAGTTGTTTTTGAGCTGATCTAGCATCCAAATCAACTTCCGTTTGTTTCATTGTTATCGTAGTCAATTTTCGAGTTTATAAAAAAAAATTGTTCACAAGTACTATTCACATGTACTGTTCCAAAAAAAAAAATCTTGATTTATTTTAAAAATTTCCAACATCCTATTATCAATCCTACATTCAAATCTAATTATATTTAGTATATTTCAAATTCAAGAACCACTTTCTTAAGTTTAAAAAAAATCATTCTCACCCCAAATTATTCAGTTTTTCCTTAAGTCTTTAAGGTCACAAATCTCACTTGGTTTGAATTCTACGAGACTAACTTCTGGTTGGGTTTGAGTTGTTCTATGAAGGACTTGATTGAAAGCTTGAGTGGTAAAAGGTTGCGTGGTGAGATCAATAAAGGATAAAAGCCAAACTTGAGCGATACAAGAGTGAACTTTGGTGTGGCAGAAATATTGTAGAATTTAGGATGTCAAATGAGGTGTTACAGTAGTTTGAAAGGATGCTTGGGGATGTGAACAATAAACTGGACATGCTGGACACAAAGGTTGCTAATCTTCATCGGGGGTAACGTCCATAAGCATTCAATACAAGAAGATAAGGTAGAAATCTTGGTGGAGAAAGTGTTGATCAAAACACGTGCAATAGCAAAACAATATTTGCTTCATTTAAAGGAAGGAGTGATCCAGAGGCATACTTGGCGTGGGAAGAAAAAAGTGGAGTTTATATTTGATTCTAATGGTTACTCTGAGGAGAGAAATGTAAAGTTAGTTGTAACTCAATTTGTAGATTATGCTATAATTTGGTGGGATCAGTTGACAACTTCTAGGCGGAAGAATTATGAGGAACCTATTGGAACTTGGGATGAGTTGAGGGCTATTATGAGAAAACGATATGCACCTAATTACATTTTTGGGTATATGAGTGATAGGAGTGAAATAGGGTTTTGAGATGATCCTAGAAGGCGTGATGGAGATGAGAAGTCAATGGGGGTAAAATACCTATTGAGAAACATGTCAGTAATATTCCTAGTAAACCAACTAGTTTGGATTATAAAAGAAATTTCCGAAGATTCACAATATGATTAATTCTTTAAATGATCATACAAGGAACAAGTGAGGAAAAAGAGAGAAAATAGTGATGAAAAAAGAGAGGAGCCAAAGGAGATAAAAGAAACATAAAGTAAAAATGAGAGTGGAGAGGTGGCAAAAGGGAAAAAGAAAGATGAGGAGATGATCACACTTGAGAAGAACACTGGAGTTGAATTGCAGGAGATGTCCAGAAATAGGAAAGTTGAGATGGATGAGGGTGGATTGAAAAATGTAGTTGATATTGAGGAGATTAAAGAGGAGGAGCATGAACAGTCTGGTATAAAAATTGTACAGATGGTTCAGCAAGAGAGTGAGAAAATAATAGAAAAATGTATTGAGCAAATTGTTGAAAATATTGTATGGAATGAAGAATAGAGTTCCATTGTTAAGCATGATATGGTGGAGATGATGTCTTATGAGTATGAGGACCCATATCTCATTGAGGGGAAGGCTAACAAATTCTACCGTATTTTGCTTAATTATTTCTTTCAGGTGGATCATTGTACGTGAGAGACCATACAACATCTAGGGCTGAATGTGTTTGTGCTGCAGTACATTCATAACTACAAAATGGATGGGTGACGTGGATTGATGCTNGTACGAAGACCCATATCTCATTGAGGGGGAAGCTAACAAATTCAACCGTATTTTGCTTAATTCTTTCTTTCGGGTAGATCGTTGTACGTGAGAGTTCATACAACAACATCTATGGGTGATTGTGTGTGTGCTGCAATACATTCATACCTACAAAATGGATGGGTACTCTGTATTGATCTTATGCCATGGAAGGAGAAATTCTCCATTTGATCCAGGTGGTGTAATGATGAGTTGTGTAGCAGGCTGGTTATCCCCTACGCGATCATAATGCACAGATTTGAGGACGAATCATTTCGAAGAGAGAGGGGATAATATGATCCGGGATAGGAAAACTTGGTCGAGTTTTGGGGTCCAAATTGAAGAAGTTGACAAGCTAAGGTTCAAGTTTCGTGAAAGGCTCGGGAGCCGAAACAAGTTGGATTCAAGGGTTGGAAGATATTTGGAAAGAAAACGAGTAGCGTGGATGAAAACTGGTATAACTTTCACCTCGGTTGTCGGATTTTTGCCGATAAATACATTCCGAAAATGGTACAAAATTCTATACAAGGTTTCAGGAGTACATGGTACTTTTAGGCTTGCGATTGTATAGAAACATGCCGAGAACAATTTGACGAGAATTTTAATTTTCAACGAATTTCCTTATTTTGTTAGAATTTTAGTTTAGGTAAGATTCTTGTAATCTTTAAGTGATATTTTCTTTTTCCCATATTTTTTTAGGTTTAGTATAAATAGAAAACTTTATTTTATTGTAAAAGAACATTTTTGACATTATGAATTAAATGGGATTTCTCTCTTTTTGTTCTTGATTGAACATGTACTGAACTTGTCAAATATCGTTCAACCTTTAGAACTTATCAAAGGATTATGCACCCTTTGTGACGTTCGCAAATCGAGATTCGTTGGTTTTGTAATCAAAAAGTCATTCAAACTTTATTTTTGTTTGGTTGCTTGGTTCAATAATTTGCGGGTCGAGATTCTACCGTCTGCAACCTGAATTTAGGCTTTCTCGACGTTTTCAATAAATTCCGTGATTTTCACGCTGATCACGTACCCGGGTTCACGTCACCATGGTTGTCTACTGATGGTCATTTGTTCTCGGACCCTACACTTTACAGATCTCTTGTTGGTGCTCTCCAAAATATGGCCATCACCCATCTGGATATTACTTTTGTTGTCAACTCTTGCAGTCAATTTCTCCGCACCCAACTCAAGACCACTTTCTTGCTATGAAACTCATTATTTGCTATGTTAACGACACGTTGTACTTTGGCCTCACTTTTCATCCATTTGATGCTTCTAGTACTTTAGTTGCTTGCTTAGCTGCGGATTGGGCAAGTTATCCCTATTACTCACTGTTCTACCTTTGGTTGCCCTATTTATCTTGGCGTAATTTGGTTTCTTGGAGTGCTAAAAAGCAACCTATTGTTTCTCACTCTAGTTGTGAATCTGAGTATCGTGCTTTGGCTCTCACAATAGTCGAACTCCTTTGGTTGACGCATCTCTTCAATGACCTCAAAGTTTCAATTACATAGCGGCCACTCCTCCTATATTACAACAAGAGTGCCTTTTTCCTCAGCTCCAATCCAATTTCTCACAAACGGGCCAAGCATGTCTTCAATTTGTAGGTCTCTTTAGCACATTTGCTTGATGACGCGATTGGAGACCTCTTAGTTGGGGTCTAAAGTTTCGGTACCAAGATCCTTAGAAAATAATAAGACCTTTCTCAAAACAAGATCATCTATGTAGAATAATTTTTTTTTTCAATTTAGAATTTTATTATCGTGTCATCTTTCTCTAATATGCCACTTGCTTGACTTAAGATTCATCTCATTGCTCTCTGCTCATATCAATTTATTATTAACGATATCATTAAAGTAGAGGTAGCGAGAAGATGGAAGACCCAATTCAACTAGGCTCATAAATTTGACCCCATAAGCTATTGAAAATGGAGTCTCTCATGTAGCGGTTCCGTTGTTGGTCAATATGGCCTATAACACTTGGAAGAACTTATCAACTCAAGGACCCTTGGAGACCTTGAGCTTGTGCTTGAGGGTATACATAATGGTTCTTTTTGAAAGCCTCAACATGACATTAGCTTAGGGGTAATGTGGAGTGGAGAACTGTTTTTTAATTCCAAGCTCTTCTTCTTGTCATATTGTCTAGCATTGTTAGCTGTTAGGGAGTAAAAAATGTTGAACCGACTAATGACGTGCCACTAGATGAGTTTGGAAGTGTTGGCCTTAATAATTTTCATCATTAGCTTAGTTTCAACCCACTTCGTGATGTAGCCAATGTCTACAATGTTGTAGAAGGAATTTCATCGTTATCTAGGTAGATGCCTAATAAAATGAATCCACCACTTAGTAAAAGGCCAAAATCCAAAGGTCGGTTTTGAGTATGTTTCTTTAAAAATGTGACATGTTTGTGATATGTGATTCATACCTTTGAATAAGTATTAGTCATGGTTGCTAATCTTCACTACATATATTAATACCTATTCAGTTCTGTCAAATCAAATGTGTTCTTGAATAATTTGCAATATGGTAGTAAGGTCGATGGATTATTAACATAATAAAGATATCTAGTACCAGTTAGACTGGTGTATAACTCCAATATTGATGAATAACATTACTCTTATTGATAATTACATTTAATGCTTTGATTCTCATGTTCTAAATAAAGCCTTTATTGAAATCTGATCAAAATTCTTATTCAAAATCATAATTTACTAAGAGAGATATTTTATGTCATTTTCTTAAATTATACATGAGAAACCTGAAACTGTAAAATGTATTAGGATTGATATACAAGACAAAATAGTGTCACAAATTTATGAATGGTTGTCATAGACACAATATTAGAAGTCACATTCACACTACATAGTATGTTACAATCACGTAACGTATTATAAATGTTTTAGGTCTCAATCACACAACATCATAGTTCATAGTCATACAACATAATGACAATCTTAGCATGAAATGATAATTTTCCAAAGGCAAATGTTCATATTCTTCAATTGTACATGCAGACTTGAAACTACAGTTTGTCATAGTTTTTTTTTTGTCTATGAGTCACTATCTCACAACATATAGATCACAATCACACAATGTATTAGGTCACAATCAGAATTTTTATACAAAATGATAGTTTATAAAGATGTACGTTTTATGTCACATTCTTCAATTGTACACGTAAAATAGAAACTATATATTGTCATAGTTTTATGTCGACAGTCGTAGTCACACAATCTTATAGGTAATAATCAATTAATATATTAGGTCATAGTGTGACAATTTAAAAGATATTGTCACATAACAAATATTTACCCACAAAGTTTACAGTATCATACTGCTAAAAATATGAAAAACATGGATATGCACAATTCAGACGTGTACTATGCCAAAAATGAATCTCAATCATCGACTAAAAATTCGGAATATAACTTATGCGATTGAAAATTGAGTTTTGATCATATTCCATTCCCTTTTGAGTTCTAATTCCATCCAATTGTCTCCTAGAAATCTTTAAAGTATCTTCTTGTGTCTGAATCAACTATTGAATATTTATAGTTTGGTCCTCAAACTTTGGATTTTGCCTTTTTTCACCATTTTTTACTTTTTTCTTTCGATTTCTAGTTCAACCATTGAGTTTTACATATATAACATAAAATATGATCATTTAGGATATATTTTGTTAAAAGAATTACCAAATATCGATATTTTAGGCCCGTAATAAGTGTATAAAATACAATTATCAAATATCCTCAAACTTAAACATTTGTTTGTACTTAAACAAAATTATAACCTAAATAACATCAAACACACATGCATATAAAAATATTTGGTTAGATAACTTATTCTTTAAAATTACAGTACTAAATCTACAAATTGTTTCAAAGTCACAATACCAAACCAATATACACTCTTCTAATGCAAAATTGACGTGTGTGTGTGTGTGAAGAATTAAGTAGACAATCATGAATTTAAAAGTTGTTTCAATTCCCAACTCTCTATGGTCAAATATATCACGTCACCTCTCATGTGATTTACACACCCCCAAATTTGTTCTTTTTTTTCACTCTTTTCCCAATGTGTAATCTAAGGTTTAATTTTCATTACTATCATCTCCATCTCTAGCTCAGGTGGACTCCACTAATTGTAAGTTAACACATCAATAAATAAGGATTGTCCACTTCTTTGATTGCTTCAACCTCCAAGACTCAATTAGGCTAATTATCCTTCATCAAAAGTCTATTTCCATCAAACAAGTGTTTGGAGCATAACCAATGCATTTAGTGCTTTTTTTTATGAACTTGTTTTTTCTGATTTTCAAAAGTATTTTTCTTTCCATTAAACTTTCTAAATAACTCATGTAACAAATTTTAGGCCGATGACTCTCAAATCAGATGACTTTAGGGCACTAGATTTTAAACATCTTTACAAGCTTAATAACCTAAGTAAAAAAGGTTTCGGAGAGAAGTTTCACATTTAAAAAAATTTATGTCTTGATTAATGCAATGCCTCTTATCAAACACCTATTCCAGCAAACCGACCTCCAACTTAAGATTTTCGCCAAATTTTATCTCATTAATATAAGACAA